>BJCM01221005.1:0-20052 GCA_018326385.1 Flaveria bidentis | reverse complement strand
TTTTCTAATTGAGATAAAGATGTTATTTTTGATAACTCTTCAGGCATCATTAAAGTTTATGTCAAGTTCAAATTTTATATCTTCACTTAGTTCAACTGAAGTTTCCTTAAGGCAATGGGCAAATAAAACAACTGCATCACTAAAACTCTGAACCAAAGGATCTACTTGCCTCGCACATTTTCTCTTCTTTCCATGTACACCTGAAGTTTCTTCAAGTTGAAAACTTGAGTCTGTACCAATGCTATGGCTAATTTCATCAAATTCCTCGTTTACTTGGTGCTCTTCTTCTGCCACATTCACCCCTTCTTCCATCTCAACCATGGTTTTGGATTTGTTACCCTGAGCTTGATCTTTACCAAATATAACACACATATCTTCATAGTGAGGAAGTGTTTTTGCTTTCCATTTACCTACATGTTGATTCTTTTGTTTCACATGATAAGAAATATATCAAAATTTATATTATTATTAATTTAATTACCATGCATGATATTAATTTAAATTGAACATATGTTAAAATTTATATGTCTATGTATAATATATAGAAGTGTCTTTTAATTATCTTTTCAAACATGTTTTTCATCAATAATTTCTAAACATGTATAACTGAACATTCTATTCTGCTCATTCTTATCAAGATAGATAGTGCAGGCTTCTAATGTTGGCATTAAGAAAGTGTTAGAAGCAATAATTGCATAAATTTTTTGATACTCTAACATGGTATTGACCTAGAAGACTCACACAAAAAAGTGAAATAGGAAGTGCCAAACCAATTAGAAAGTAATCAAAATAAGCTTCAGGTCACTCTGAATCATTTGACCCATTTCCTTTTTACCTTAATTTAGATATGACCTGTATGAAATTATACTATGCACCCATTTTGTTACTTACCCCAATAAAATTATACCAAACAATGGCTAAACGGGTTTTATGAACTAAAACAAAATTATACATAATCATAATACAATTCAGATGCTAGTGCGTACCTCAAGGTATGATTCCCATTCTCCAGTATCAGCAATGACACTATTCGTTTCTTTATCGTACTCAAATCCGCTAGCTTTTAGCATATCAGATACAGGTGCCCAGTCTTTTTTCATAGTTTTGATCCTTGACTCAATAGGGGGTTTACCCAAAATGCCCAAGTCCGAAAGTGATTCTTGTAAGGACGCTTCCAAATGTTGTAAATATCATGTTCTAAAGCCGTTATCTGATTTAAACTTTCCAGTGTTAGTCATGTTTACTAAAGCTTCAACAAGCTTATCATCTTTATTATAAGATCACACTCGATAGTTTCTATTGTTGGTAGACATTCCTGTAAAATTAAAACCAACAAAAATAACATGGCTAACAGTTGCGTAACAATTAATATGTCTGTAAATCACATAACAAATATTTAATAATATATCCATCCATAAAAAAATAACATAGCAAACAATAGTTTTAATAATCCATGTATTTGTAAAATATTTATAATAAGTTGGTAGCACTCCAAGAATCAAATATGCTTTGGGCTAGATTGTTTCTAATCATTTTCCACCCGTTTGATGTTGCAATTTGAGTTATATTATCTCCGTCTTCGTTTCCCTCTCCATCTCCATCTCTGTTCCCCTCTCTGTCTCTGTCTCCATTTTCATTTTCATCTTCATCTTCGTATTCAAATGGATCTATTGGTGTTTCTCTCCTTATAAAATTATGAAGGAGACAACATGCCATTATGATCCTATTTTTTTGTCAATAGGATAGTATGAATGGTCTCTCAAAATTCCCCATATTTTCTTCAAAATAAAAAAAATATTTCGATAACATTTCTTGCAAACGAATGTGTTATGTTGAATAATTCTTTTGGGGTAGTGGGTTAGTGTCCATTACGCCATTCATTTAAGTGATATCTTTGATCTCTATAAAGGGCAAGAAAACCTTCACCATTTTTGTATCTCGCATCTATCAAATAATAAAGTAAAAATACATTGTAGTTAATAAAGACCCAACAACTTAAATTACTAACTTGGTTGTATATGCCTGTATGATTATATATATATATATATATATATATATATATATAAGATTTTACATACCTGACCTTGAAACTTTCAATCCATGTGACCTATCAATAGCATCTCGTAGGACTCTACTATAAACCACCGACCCTTCCCAACCCAGTAACACATATATAAATTGCATATCTGGTGAACACACACCTACCACTATCATTGTAATATGGGGGCGATTCAATTAAGATCCTGCAAGCGATTGTCCGCACAACATGTCGATGCCTTAGGAAGGAACACAATGACGTTGTACTAAAGACGCCTACTTTGGGAGGTATCCTTAAAGAAATTAAGGCGGTTAGTTATTTGTGGTTATCTAATAGATCTAATCTGATAAAGGTGGACTTAGAAAGGTGGTGTAATTCTTTTATGTAATTCTCTTCTTTTTTAGGTGGTTTTGGAACTAGTTTCTTGTGCTTGCCATCTCATTTTTTATAATATGATTCCGTCGTTTGTTATGTAATTCTCTTCTTTTTTAGGTGGTTTTGGAAGTAGTTTCTAACTGTTTGTTAACCACATTAGATTTTTTATGATGTGACACGTAACTTTGTTTATTACATTGCATGTGATTCGGCGTATTACATAAATCAAATAAAAATACAAATATATCAATCAATTTTTGCGTCTATTTGTCTCCAAGCTACTCAAATAACGACAAAAGTGTACCTTCAGAATGCGGCGACATAGTTAACGAACAATTAGATTAGCTGTTGTTGGTAACTAAATTGAAAGTTGGGATTAATATTAATCAAATTGTTAGTTGGGATCAATATTGGTCAATAGTCAATAGTTTGGATTATTAAAATTCAAATTTTCTTTTAATAATTACTAAGTTTTACCAATCCGTGGTTGCGCAGGAAATTCCACTATGATCCCAATTATCAAAATGCGAATGAAACAACCTACTATGGTGACATAGTATGTGATGTGATAAAATATAGTCTAACAATTGACCCAACTTGTCTTAAACTAAAATTACATTGAACTATAAAATAACTCTAATTTATACCATTAAACCAAAAAGTGTGTATGCTTGACCTCAAACAAAATTATGTAGTAATATAATTAAACTCAAAACATTCATAAAAAACATGTGAGGATACACCATATGTGACATGTAAGGTATCATGTAAGGGTGATGCACTTAAAATATTTAATGTCTCTCTTGCACGCATGCACTTAAGTGCGGAGTATAAATTGCAGGATCAGATTTTGTCACTAAACACTTATTTTTTCTCAGACTCACTTAAACACACTCGGTTAGATGATACAAATTCTTTCTAAGAGTTGATAACAATATATTAAGTAACTAAGAACACAAGATGATAATTTTCAAGGTACTTGAATATATTACTTCTCAACTCAAAGTATTACAAGACTCTTACAAGCATATTACATGAGTTACAATGAGAAACTATATATACTATCACCTATAGTCGGATATATGTAGATACCAACTGGAAACCTATGACTAAAGCAAATACTACAATGCTAAAAACAAGGTATCTTAGATAAATTATTATCTAAGATAAGGTAGTCATGACATTTCCATGACTTACCTTTTGTCACCAACTAAAGTTGGTAACTTTACTAACTGATAAAAGGTGAATAGTGAAATAAAGTATGGTCAACTATATGGGTATGGGAAAGCAACATGTAGTATCTTAGAGATTTGCATGGGAGTGTCAGAAGGACCATACTTATGTCTACTGGTTTATAGTAGCTTCTTTCAAAGGTTAACTGGCTTTGGAAGAACTTGTTCTTCTGAAGCCACTTATACTTTGGAAGAGGCTATACTTCTTCCGAGGCTTGAGGCTTACTTCAGTTCTTCATGCTTCGGATGTCATTGTCTTTGTTTCTTCTAAGTCTTAGACTTCAAAAAAGAGAAGACTTTGTCTTCAGAAGTTGTAGTTTTCCTTCGGAAGATTCTTCAGACATAATCTTCGGAAGTTTTGGCTTTGCCATCGAAAGAACTTCATATGCCTTTGGAAGTTCTTGACTTAGCTTCGGAATACTTTTATTAGTTGCACCAAAATTGTCTAACTATTTGGTTTTGGTTGCACAAGCCTTTCTAGATCCAACAGAAATGCTTCAGAAGTTTTACACCCTGCATTAGAATTATTCTAAGTGTAAAATCTTCCAAAGTCAAGACCAACATCTTCTGAAGCAAAAAGTGAAGTCTTACAAAGCTTTAAAGACAAAGTCTTCCAATGCCAAGAAGTGAAGATTGATTTCTTCATAAAACTTTTGATACATGCTTTATCTGATGACCTTTTCCATAAAGCTAGACCACTTTCCCCTGCAACTCTGATAACTCACCAACTTACACAAGTTGGTGAAAAGGTCTATGCTTTTGGTAACTGTACATTGAGGTCTTAAATTTGTTGCTTTCAACTTTATGTACTTTTATCATTTTGTATTATTTTAAGATACGAGCTATGGCATGTCATTGTCACTAGTCAAAATACAATCTGCCTTTTGACTATACATTTGATTTTGTTGTTGTCTAGATCAAATGTTTCCAGCTAGCTTTCTAAGTATGGCCAGCTGCAGGATGTAGTATAAAGTATCTCAAGTCCTTTTAATTTATTTACATGCTTGGTAACACTTGTAAAAGAACTTGAGAGTAATATACAACATTCTCGAAAACCATTATCCTTATGTTGTTTGTTCTTGTTCTGTCTTATACTTGCTTGTGTTCTAAGTATCAAACCATATAGTTCCAGTTCCCTATTTGACTCTCCTTATTGTGTGTTATATTGTAAGTGACCATCCCTTAAACGGTCCTGCAATTGGTATTAGCGTTTTAGGCTCTTGATTGTAAGATCTTATTATCTTAAGATCCCTCACACACATAAAATACTTAACATCATAAATGGTAGCACTTACTAAAGATAATATGAAAACTGGAACCATGACAAAGTCCCCACTGATCACTCCTGAATACTTTGACACTTGGTGCCAACGAATGGAAGGATTCATCAAGTCACAAGACTCTATGATATGGGAATTTATTGTCTTAGGGCCTCACATACCAAGAACCTCTTCAGCTGCTGCTAGGGGTGGTATGATTCCAAAAGCCATTCAAACTGCTCTTCCAATCTCCGTATACAGAGGCTTCAAGAAGTACAAAACTGCTAAAAAACTACGTGATGCACTGAAGCTGATGTATGAGGGGTGAACTGAAGCCAAGGAGAACAAGAAGGATCTCCTGAAGCAGCAGTTTGAAAACTTCACCTTCATGGCAGGTGAAACCATGACTCAGTAATACTTCAGGTATGTTGAGATTATGGATACTCTAATGGATATTAGAGTAACTCTTGAAAATAGAGACATTATTAGGAAGTTCATGTTTGCTCTTCCTAGAGAATGGACACATTATTGTGTTGTCATCAAGAGAACTAAGAACCTTTAGACTCTTACTCTGATAGAGTTGTATGGTATTCTTAGTGGATACCAGATAGAGATGAATATGCAAAATTCATCTGGTAACTCTAGCAATCAACTGAGTTTAGCCCTCCATATGGTTGAAAGGAATAGTAGAGAACCACAACATCATCTTATCTGTTATCCTGACAACTCACAAAAGAGTCCTTTCATCACCTTCCTGGAGATACCAAGAGAAAGCTACACTCAAGGAAACCCATTCCAAGAGATAAGCTCTTCATAAGCATTTATGTCTTCTGATGAAAGCACAAGCAATTTTCTCTTCACCATTAAAGATCTAGACTGTATCCATCCAGATGACCTAGAATACATGGAGATAGTTCAGCAAATGACTCTTCTCATTCATAGAGCCAAGAAATTCTACAAGTGGACAGGGAGGAAGTTGCCAAGAAATACAGTCAGTGAAAAGTTTGGGCTGGACAAAAGTAAAGTAAAGTGTTACAACTGTAACCAGATGGGTCATTTTTCAAGAGAGTGTAAGGCACCAAGGACAAATGATGGCAAAACACAAGCTAGGCCAAACTATACTGAGAGAGCCACCCATAATGAGAAGCCGAAGCAGCAAACTACAGTTGCTATTGAAGAAGGAGGCTTTGACTGGAGCTTTCAAGTGGAAGATGCATCTCCAAACCAATCACTTATGGCAGACCATGATGAAGCCAATGTATTAGAACATCTTTGTACACCTGAATGCATTGCTAAAGTTAATAGATACAGGTCCTACAACTTAGAGATGAGATATGCTCTTGAGTCTTTAAAATATTTTCAAATTTGATTTCAAAAAGAGTTGAAAATGATTACAAACTAAAGACATAGGGTTTAGAGAAAACCATTTCAACTCTTAAACATGAACACACCAACTACAGGACTCAGATCAAAGATCTCATAAGTAAGTTGACTCGAGCTGAGTTTGTGATCAGCAAAGCAAGGGCAGAATAATGTGTTATTTAAGAGGAGACCTTCAAAAACATTATATCCTCATCCTTGCATGCAAAATTATGTTATCAAAATAAGCAGGGACTAGGATCTACTGAGATTGCTCCTTCATACAAAATATTGTCTATAAGATCTCTGAGGTGTAGAACTTGTGAAGATGAGCTTCCTCTCATAGACCCCAAGAGTGAAGAGGATGAAGAGGAAATAATAAAGGATGCCTTTGAGAAGAGTGAAGAAGAGCATTCTAAGAAGGGTCATTATTCCTTAGAGGAGAGTAAAAGAATTGGGATGACCAAGTCAGAAAAAAAGAACTTCATCAGGAAGGCTAAGAGAAAGTCCAAGAAGACTAAAGAGATCACGCCACCTTTAACGCTGTGTAGAAACAAGTCTTTATTTCTACAGGTTTTGAGGTGGTTAAGGCTAAAGACACAAACTTGAACTCTAGTACAAGGAGTTCTAGTTCATGTCCAAATCATCCCAACATCAAGAAGAAGACTGATTAGTTGTGTACCACTGCTACACAACCTGAACCATCTAACTCCAAAGGTAGTTCTCTTCATAAAATAATTGTCACAGCATCTGCAAAGATGAAGATGGAGAAGAAAATCGATCAAGTTCAGCTTTGTTCATAAAAGAAGACACTTAGAAAGATTGACTCTAAAATCCAAGAAGTACTAAGGATTATGTCATGTGTGGGTGTACTTCTCATCTTGTTAAGGATTGACTCTAAAATCCAAGAAGTACCATCCATATGACCAAAAAGGAAACTTCTGAGAGTTTGAAGAAGAAACAAACTTCCAAAGGAAAGTCTTTTCCTTTAGGAAGCTCCAAAATGAATAAGAAGACAAGTAGAAACTTGCATTCGGAAGAAAATTTGGTCTCTGAAGAAAGGATTACTTCTGAAGTACTAAAGCCTGATGCAGTGTTAGCAAGATCTTCCAAAGGTCCAGTCATTAAAACCTTTGAAGTCATCAAAACTTTTGAAATGTTGAAGGTCAAGTCAAAGCTTCCAAAGGTGGTGTGGAAGACAAAGAAAGACCAAGTGACTGAAAGTTCCTCATCAATATCAGCAAATGATCCTCCAAATATGACTATCGGATCAATTACTATTGCATTGTCCTTAACTTCTTTTGATGAGCCCAAGACTAGCAAGGCTTGAGTTTCCAAATGTAGCTAACCATCTCTTTTATGAAGGAACAACTCAAGACAAACTGGAATGTATGAATCATTGATAGTGGCTATTCTAGGCACATGACATGCAATGGATCACTACTCCAAAATTTTGAGAAAATTCATGGAGGACCAGTTGCATTTGGAGGAGATGCTGGAGGTTACATAACTGGAAGGCGCAGAGTCACCAACAGTAAGCTCAACATTGAGAAGGTAAACTTTGTTAAGGAGCTTGGATACAATCTTTTAAGTGTATCTTAATTTTGTGAACAGAGTCATAACATGCTCTTTACTGAGCCTGAGTGCATTGTTCTTAGGCCTGAAATTGTCATTGCTCATGAGCATATCCTGCTCAGAGCCCTCGGGAAAGGGAACATGTACAAGATGGATTTTCAAGAAACATCTCCCTCAGGAGAAGTTTCATGCTTTCTATCTAAAGCCAATAGTAATGAGTCTTTCCTCTGGCATAAAAGAATGTGCTATTTAAACTTTAAAAAATATGAATAAATTAATTAAGAATGATTTGGTAACCAGAATACCAATGAAAGAGTTTACAAGTGAGACCATTGTGTTGCATGCCACAAAGGAAAGAAACACAAGGTATCTCACAAGCCAAAAGAAAGAAACTCCATCACTACTCCCTTACACTTATTACAAATGGATCTATTTGGCCCCACTAGTGTAATGAGTCTAGGAAGGACCTCTTACTGTTTAATGATCACAGATGACTTTACAAGATTCACTTGGGTCTTCTTTTCTTAAAACTAAGGATGAGACCCCTGAGATCCTAAAGAATTTCATCTTAAAGATTAAGAATCAATGTGATCACAAGCTCAAGACCATAAGATGTGATCAGGGAATTGAATTCAAGAACCAAATCCTTGATACATTTTGCGATGAAAAGGGTATTATTAGACATTATAGTGCTCCCAGTACTCCTCAGTAAAATGGTGTCCCTGAGAGGAGACACAGGTGTTGTTAATGGTTTTAGTTTGATAAAATCATGTTATTTTTATGATTTGGGTTTGTAAGAATGTATATATATGTATGCATATGTCACGTATGTATGTATGTATGAATATGAAAATTGAAGTTTAGTGAATTATGGCCTTTAAAGGAACAACTAGGTAAATATTGGATGGATAACTATTATTGGATGTGATGACTTAGGAAGGTAACTAAGTTGAGACATTGGTGACATTACTAATCAAAAGATAAGAAGTGATCAAGTTAAAAGAAAAAAAGGATATATACTTGGACACATTATAATGTTACAATTAAATGTAAGGTTTGATTAGCAATGAATCAAGGACTAGAACCATGATTTAGACTGTATATGAGACTAGCGGGATGTTATGACAAAAAGGACATGACTAGAACGACAAATAAGAACTCAAGACTTTGTAAATAATAATAAATCAAGCTAAAAATTAATATATATATATATACCTAGCTAGTCTATGTTGATTATATTATATCTCGTTACATCATATCGTCTTTGAAAATCAATGTTTGTAAGACTCAAAATCCTGATTGCTCACCAATATTATGTTGACTTTATTATCTTTCATACTTTTTTCAGGGGTCATAGGTAAGCTTTGTGTAGAATTTATGGACTGTCTTTAGAGGGTCAAATGTTTTTAAATAGTAATAAAATTAATAAAAAAGGGATGATGTACTTCAACTAACCATGGGATTGTAAAAATTGAAAACTGTTGTTACTATGTTACTTTTCTAGAATGATTAATGAATAGTTCTATGTAACCGACTGTCTAACTATTTGCGTTTGACTATAATCATTGGATTAATTCCAACTTCCATTAACACCATGTTTCTTGACCTTTCGTTGCAATTCTCGGGGTGTGACAATAGGACACTAATTGAAGCTACAAGAACTATATTGTCCGACTCTAAACTGCCCATCACCTTCTGGGCAGAGGCAGTAAACATTACCTACTATGTGCAAAATAGAGTTTTGGTAGTTAAGACTCATAGTAAGACTTCTTATGAACTTTGGCACATAAGAAAACCTTTCATTAGGTTCCTCAGGTCATTTGGATGTCCTTGCACCACTTGAATACCAAAGATCAAATTGCCAAGTTTGATGAGAAATCAGATGATGGACACTTTATTTGATACTCTTCTCAAACTAAGGCTTATAAAGTATACAATCTCAGAACTAGAGTAGTTGAGGAGTCAGCTAATATGACTTTCAATGAGCACACTCCTAGTGTGAAAGGTTCAAGTCTTGATTAGGTATTTGATATTGATTTAGTTACCAATTGTTTTAACAAATCTTGTGAGCATGTTTCGGGATCTACAGATATACTATCAGCAGGTGATTCTGACGCAAGATTTGAGCTAAGAAGACAATCAAGTTGCACTACTTCAGCTCCAGTTGTAACTAACCTTCCAAATGGAGTTCCTATAAGCACAACCATGACAAATCAAGCTGATACATCTGAGGTGCATTCATATTCTAGCTTAGAGGCATATAACTTAAATGAAGGAGCTTCGAATATAGGAGATCATGGTGGTGGTGACAGTGGTCAAGAATTTATTGATGATGAAAAACACTCCATTAAAGGCAACAACAATAATGTCACATACTCATTGGATCAAGTTTCATTTGATAAGTGTGTTGATGTGGTGGATGAATCATAATTGTCAGATCAAAATTTCTCTAATTTAGATCTCTCCAAGCGACTTGTTGTGATCTTTTAACTAAGGATCCACAAGTTTCATCTCACCACAAACATCATTGGAGATGTTGACACAGGGGTGATAACAAGAGGACAGACTCATGATACAAATATTTGTCTTTACTCTTGTTTTTTATCCCAGATAGAGCTAAAAAAAGTTGATGAGGCTTTAAAGTATGTAAGTTGGGTTGAAGCTATGTAAGAGGAGTTGCTTCAATTCAAAAGGTAGAAGGTTTAGAACCTATGTCCTCTTCCTCAAGGGAAGACTACCATAGGAACCAAATGGGTGTTAAGGAATAAAAAGGATAATAGAGGACTTCTCATTAAGAATAAGGCAAGGCTAGTTGTCCTAGGATACACACAAGAAGAAGGAATTGACTACACAAATATCTTTGCTCCTGTGACAAGACTTGAAGCTATCATAATATTCTTAGCTTTTGTTGCATCCAAGGATTTCAAGGTCTACTAGATTGATATCAAGTGTTCTTTTCTCTATATGGTGATTGATGAAGAGGTGTATGTCAAACAACCACCTGGCTTTGCAGTCTCTTATCATCTTGATTATGTCGGTAGGCTTGAGAAAGCTATTTATGGGTTACACCAAGCACCAAAGAAGTGGTATGAGATTCTATCTCAGTATCTCTATCAACATGACTACAAAAGGGGTACTATAGATGAAACTATCTTAATCAAAGGAACAGGGAATGACTTAATGCTAGTTCAAGTATATGTGGATGACATTATCTTTGGGTCAACTAATCCAAAACTCTACAAAGACTTTGAGAAGCTGATGAAGAATAGATTTGAAATGAGTGCCATGCAGGAACTCAATTTCTTTCTAGGAATTCAAGTGAAGCAAGTTGACAGTGGAATCTTGATATGTGAGTAAAAGTATGTACAAGACATACTTACAAGATTCAACATGACTAATTGTAAGGTTGATAAAACACCTATAGCCAGAAATCACTCCCTTGGATCTGATCTTGAGGGGGAGTGTGTAGATAAACATCTTTATATGGCTATAATTGGATCTCTTATGTACCTTACTGCTAGCGGGCTTGATATCATGTTTGCCACATGTATTTATGCAAGATATCAAGCCAACCCCTAGATGTCACACCTAGTTACTTTTAAAAGAATTCTTAGATATCTAAAAGGTGCTCCAACACTTAGACTTAGGTATCCAAAAAATTCTGACTTCAATTTGTATGCATACACAGATAGTGACTATAGTGACTGCAACATAACTGCAAAGTCTACATCAGGAGGTTGGCAAATGCTTGGTGGAAGAATAGTCTCTTGGCAATGCAAGAAACAATCTTTTGAAACTTTGGTTGTTGGTTGTTTTCATGTTGAAACTTTGGACAATTGGGTTTCTGCAGGACCGTTTAAGAGGGCTTGATCACTTACAACACAACACACAATGAGAAGATTTTGATTTTAGAACACTTAACATATCAAATGGGGAACTAGTAACTAGTTCAATGATACTATGAAACACAAGTAATTGAGAGATAGAACAATAACAAAAATACACAAGTGTTTGGTTTTCAAGAATGTTGTATATTGCTCTCTAGTTCCTTGCAAGTGTTACAAAGCATACATTAAGATAAAAAGGACCAGAGATACTTTATACTACATCCTACAACTGGCCATACTTTGAAGGCTAGCTGGATACATGATCTAGACAACAACAAAATCAATGTAGAGTCAAAAGACAAATTGCCTTTTGACTAGTGACTATGACATGCCATAGCTCACATCCTAATGTATTACAAAAAGGATAAAAGTACATAAAGTAGAAATAAACAAACTCAAGATCTCAATGTATAGTTTATTAAAAACATAAACCTTTTCACCAATTTGTGAAAGTTGGTGAGTCAAATAGAGTTGTAACAGAAAGGTGGTCCAACTTTATGGTAAAAGGTACATCAGATAATTCATGTACTCAAAAGTCTTCGGAAGAAATCCTTCTTTATAAACTGGCTTTAGAAAACTTTGAAAGATTTCACACTTAGAATATTTTCTAATGCATAATGTGAAACTTCTGAAGCATTCTACTTCAGCACTTTGTGCATGCATGCAGGACAGACTATTTGGATTGCATCAACTTTATATGAAAACTTACAAACTCCCCCTAGGTTAATGCTATCAAAACACTTGAAGACTTAAGATATTGACAGTCCTCATATGATGATGACCATGCTTGTGTTCATAAGATGGTCAGGATCATTCAGGCTCTCAAAATGTCTTCTCATCTCAAAGAGATCATGCAAAGGTAGATTGAACATGTCTTATCATATGTAGACATCTTCATCACCTTGATCTCTAATGACATGCCATATTTCTGGATTAGTAGAGTAAGTCCAGGACAAGAGGGGTCTTCCTAATACCAGAGGAGCTACTTGGATTAGAGTTGATTGAGCTACCTCTTCTTGCATATCCTTAGGATGTTCTGACTCATACTGAAGTTTGGAGATGGATGTCTCTTTCTTCTTCTTCTTTGACTTTGGTTTAGAAGCCATCCTTTTTCTCCTCTTTGAACTTTTTAACTAAGAAGACTGGCCTGCAACACCTTGTTGATCATCATTGTCTTCCTCAGTTGGGTTTTCCTCTCTCATAGGTTCAGATTGATAGGGGACAAAACCTTGTTACGGATTAGAAGATGAAGCTTGCTAATATTCAATAGGAGGTCCAGGTTGTGTTGTCTCAAAAGGTTCAACCTTAACCTCCACTTCTTGAGGAACCTGACTTGGTGGGGAGTGTAAGTCAATAAGTTATCCTCTTTTGATCTTCTGCTTGATCACCCTAATGTGCTCATCCATGGTAGATAGAGACACAGGGCCAAGTCTCCTTCCGAAGAAACCATACAGCTTTAAGAAGCTCATCATCCTCTGCCTACCATCAGACTTCTTCATGTTATTTTAGATGATGGCTCTTTCCTTTAGCTTCTTCTCTCATCTTTCTCTTTGTTGTCTTTCTCTCTTTGAGTACTTCAAGTTCAAACTGTTTGAGATACTCAAACTCTATGTATTCAAAGGACAAGGAAAGAAGTACATCTACCTAATATAGGCCTGGGTCACTCAGGTAGTTGATCATATTGATCCTATCAGTTTCTTTGTTTACCTGAGGTTCTTGTGGAGCCATAGCCTCTTGTTCAAGACTTTCTTGAACTGGTGAAAGGGTAGGAACATGTTTGTAGAGCTTTTTTAGTCTCTTTTCTTCCTTTATTTGAAGAAGCAATCTTGCATCATCTACCTCCTTCCTTTCTCTTGAAATTTCCATTTCAGCTAGTTCATTTTATTCCTCTAAGGGGAGGGAGATGATATTATCAACATCATAGTTCCTGGTCTGTAAGTAGGCAATCCTAACTGCCCTCAACTTATCATTCTGAGTGTTTGGTCTAGGAGCAGCCCTAATTGCAGCTTCTATGAAGCCAACAGATAGAGGAACTTTCTCCCCTTATCTTCCTTTTCCTCTCTCTTCCTCCTCAATCTCCTCAACAAACATTTTCCTTTTCCCTTTGTCACTCACAGATCTTTGTGACTCAGGGTGAAGAGAGCTTTGGCCTTCATTGCTTGGTGTAGCATCCAAGCTCTGGCAAGAAAGAGGTTGAGATGCACCTTCACCAGCAAGTGTCTCATCAAGGGAATGGACTTCTAAAGCAGTTGTAGGTGTGACAGGACTCTCAGGTTCAATCACTGGGCCTTCAGTCAAGGTTTTCCCTTTGAAGCTAATCTTAATGTCTGCCTCAACATCCAGTTGACAATGACATTGCCTAATTGTCTATGTCTCTATCTGAGGTTGAACTATTTAGTAATCCTGTCTTGAATACTTTGAGCTAACTTGTCAGCTTGTCTAGATTGGCTTGGATTGACAAGTGGCTGTTGACAAGGTCAAGACCTTCACAGTAGTTCAAGGTCTGAAAATTGTAGACTTTTTGCTGCCTCTGAACTCTTTGAAGAATGAGAGCTCTTCTGTTGACATCATACATCCATCCTATGATTTGATTGGAAGTTCCTTGAGGTGGAGATGACATAGCCTTTAGAATGCCTTCCTCAAAAAGACTTTGAATGAAGGAGTCTATAGAGTCCACATCAATGTGAACTTGAGGAAGTTGTTGAGTATGGATAGTTACAAGTGAAGATGGTGAGTCTTCAAAGTCCATGATCTGTGAAGAACTCCTAGATTCTGTAATTATAATGATTTTCTCCTCCTTTTTGGCAGCATCACCCTCTTATATAGGTGAGCTAGGAGTTAGGTTAATCACATTCACAAGTTCTTGTGTTCCTGGTTGAGCTCTTCTTAAAGGTCTTCCAGCTAGTTTTTCTTAAGATAAGAAATCTCAAGTTGTTGATCATTGACCATGTTGTGTAAGGTAGTCACCTGATATTCCAAGTGACTAACCTTAGAAACTAGATAGGTGCATGTTTTTGACAGTTTTTGCACCTTTAGTCTTATATTCACCTCTTCTTCATCAGAAGATTCATTGGGGGATGAGATAACTAGACTAAAGGTCCTTAGTCTCACCACCAACATGATGTTCTTGGCTGCTGGTTTTAATCTGCTCACTGACTACTTCAGATGGAGTAGCAGTGGGCTGAGTTGCCATGGTTAAGGTCTTAAAGATGTAATCACTTGCAGAAGTGAGAGCCTCTTCCATATGGATTTCCAGAGTAGAGTCAGGAACATCCACCTCAGTAGTGGGTAGATGATGTAGTATAGACAAGGGAGAAGTAGGAGCACTCATCTCTCTTTGAGTGGGGGAAGAGAATAGAGACTCATGATAATCACTGAATCCCAAGTCTTAATCATCATAGAAATCAAGGCTAGGGATTGGTTGGTTAAGATCTAAAGGCTGGGGATGGTAACTTTCCCCTGAAGGTTGTTTACTAAAGTATTGAGACCCAGAGTGAAGGCTTAAGGCTGTTGGTGTAATAAGCTCATCAATCTAAGCATGAGGAACCTCAAGACTAATAGTTAAAGTAATGGGAGTGGTTTGCTCCTCAGGAGAAGTGGGAGCTCCAGTGTCCACTTCCTCTTGTGTAGGTAGTAGTATGGGGGCTTCATAAACTGAGTAACTTGTGAAGGGGTTCGTTTGGATTTTCTTTTGTAGGTGAGGGTGATTTGTGGCTGTTTTGATCGTTGAGAGGTTGAAGGTATGGGTTCAACACTAGCTTGTGTTGCTAGGTTGTCACCTCGAGTAATGAGCTCTAACAATTTTAGGACAAGGGCTATTTCTACCCCAAAGAAGCCAACAGTTGGCTTCTTCAAAATTTTAAAGATGTCGGGCTTCATCTGTCTCGATTTAAGGATATTATTTATTTCCCTCAACTGTGAGCCTAGTTCACAGTTGAGAATGTGTTGAACATATCTAGGAAACATATAATACTCTAAGGAATCCTAGTTAGCAAGCAAATTTTTTAAACAAACTGCGAGTACCTGAACTTGACTCCCTGAACCATTCTATGCACTATGAAGGAGAGATCTTCAGGAATCTGGTCCCAACCTCCATGCTTGTTGGACAAGCTATGGATGACCACATGTAGTAAGTACTTCCACTGGGATGAGACCTTCCTTTTCCTGAAGGTCTTTATTATGAAATCCCCCTCACAGCCCAAATGTTGAAAGGATTAGTTGACAGCTTCTTTGGGAAATGACAATTCACCTTCCTCATCATCCAGCTGAAGATGGGTGTTTATGATGGTTGGAGTGATGAATATTTTCCTCCCCTGCACTGTAGCAGACAGTGCCTTCTCCCCTTCTAAGATGACCTCTTGACAGGCCTTCAAGAAGTCAAGCAAATGATCCTCATAGAGAACAAGATCAATGGTAAGGAAGGTGGAGTAGTTTGACAGAGTTAAGAATCAACAAACCTCTAAAAAATGTGGATATTCTCAAAGTTTAACAGAGCAACTTGATTGTGTTGCCAGTGCAACTACATGGAAAAGTTTGGGTTATTTCTGCGGTTGAGGTTGGCCATTTGAGAAAGCTTAGAAGTGAAGAAAATGAAGAACAAAGGCGGTTTTAGAGAGAAGTTTGGGAATTTAGGTCTGGGGGAAGATGAAGATGATAAAGAAAGAGGGGGAACCATTGGGTTTATATATAAAATGGATTTAAGACAAAGTTAATGAAAGAGGATAAACTTTAAAATCCGGATGTTGGTCCCACCTCTGAAAAAATAGTTTGTTTTTTGCTCAAAAGTAGTTTTCTTGGAAGTCGAAAATCTTCCGAAGGTAAATTGTCTTTGGATGTTTTAATGAAAAAGCTTCTGAAGCCAAAATGAGTTCGGAAGAATTTTCTAAGAGTTTTGAGAATTTTGCTTCGGAAGAAAATTAAGTCTTGGATACTTTATTCAATTAAGAATAAAGCTTCCGAGAGTTAATTTGCTTCGGAAGAAAGTTGTCCTTGAAAACATTTAAATACTTAAGGGAAATATTTAGCTTCGGATAATATTTTAGAAATTTCTTCCGAAGGCATTTTTACATAAGCCGTTGTTTGTTTTAAAGGCATAAGTTTCTTCCGAAGATAAAACCATATCTTCCGAAGGACAGAAAAGATCAAGATTTTCAAAAATCTAAGGAAAATCTTTTAAAAAGATTTTTTCTTCAAAACAAACAAGAGCTTATGAAGACGATGAAATAGACAACTTAGGACACACATATTTTAGAAATAATTTGAATTAGTTTTACGAAAAAGCTACTCAAGGTTAATAATCCCAATAGCTAATATGAGATATTTAAATCTCTGCTCATCAAAAGCTTTAGTGAAAAAATCAATATATTGTTCATTTGTGTTAACCTTGACTAGTTTGATCAAGCCCTTTTCAAAGTTATCTATAACCAAATGATACCTGATATTGATGTGTTTAGTCCTTGAGTGTTGCATAGGATTCTTTTTAATAGAGATGACACTATTGTTGTCTATGTTAATGGGAGTTTTTTTAAAGTTGAACCCATAGTCCAACATCTGATTCTGAATCCAAAGCACTTGAGCATAGCAGCTTGCAACAGTAATATATTCAGCTTCAGCAGTTGATGCAGAGACACAGGATTACTTTTTTCATTGCCAGGAAACAACCCTTTCACCAAGAAACTGACATCCCCCTGATGTAGACTTTGCAGTCATATTGCATCTACCATAATCACTATCTGTATATGCATACAGATTAAAGTCAGAATTCTTTGGATACCAAAGGCCAAGTGTTGAGGTACCTTTGAGATATCTTAAAATTCTTTTGATAGTGATAAGGTGTGACATCTTGGGGGTTGGCTTGATATCTTGCACACACACATGTGGCAAACATGATATCAGGCCTGCTAGTTGTAAGGTACATAAGAGACCCAATCATAGCCCTGTAGAGATGTTCATCCACACACTCCCCCTCAAGGTCAATTCCAAGGGAGTGGTTTCTTGCTATGGAAGTCTTAGCAACCTTGCAATCAGTCATGTTGAACCTCTTAAGTATGTCCTGAACATACTTTGACTGACTTATGAAGATTCCATCTTCAACTTGCTTCACTTGAATTCCTAGAAAGAAATTAAGTCCCCCATAGCACTCATTTCAAATCTATCCTTCATCAACTTCTCAAAGTCTTTGTGAGCTTTGGATTAGTTGAACCAAAGATGATGTCATCTACATATACTTGAACTACCATCAAGTCATTTCCTGTTCCTTTGATGAAGAGAGTTCCATCTATAGTACCTCTTCTGTATCCATGCTTGTAGAGATACTGAGAGAGAGTCTTATACCACTTTCTTGGTGCTTGGTGTAGCCCATAAAAAGCCTTATCAAACCTATAGACATAATCAAGATGATTAGGATCTGCAAAGCCAGGTGGTTGTTTGACATACACCTCTTCATCAATCACTCCATAGAGAAAAGCACACTTGACATCAAGTTGATAGACCTTTAAGTTCTTGGATGCAGCAAATGCCAAGAATATCCTAACAGCTTCCAGTCTTGCTATAGGAGCAAAGACATATGTGTAGTCAATTCCTTCTTCTTGTGTATACCCTTGAACAACTAGTCTAGCTTTGTTTTTGATGACAAGTCCTCTATCATCTTTCTTATTCCTAAAAAACCATTTGGTTCCTATAGTAGTCCTCCCATGAGGAAGAGGACATAGGTTCCAAACCTTCTGCCTTTTGAATTGAAACAACTCCTCTTGCATAGCTTCAATCCAACTTCCATCCTTTAGAGCCTCATCAATTTTCTTAGGCTCTATCTGAGATTAGAAACAAGAATGAAGACAAACATTTGCATCATGGGTTTGTCCTCTTGTTCTTACCCCTGAGTCAACATCTCCAGTGATGTTTGAGGTAGGATGAGACTTGTGGATCCTTAGCTAAGGGATCATAGCAAGTTGCTGAGAGAGAATCAAATTATAAAAATTTGGATCTGGCATTGATGTTTCTCCCACCTTATCAACACACTTATCAAGTGAGACTTGATCCAATGACTGTGTGATATCATTGATGTTGTCTTTAATGGAGTGGTTGTCAGTATCACGAAATTCTTGATCACTATCACCACCACCATGGTCTTCTACATTTAAAGCTTCTTTATTTGGTTGTTGAGCCTCTGAGCTGGAATTTGAAGGCATCTCAGATGTATCAACTGAATTGTTCATTATAGTGTTGATAGAAACTTCATTTGCAGAATTAGTTACAACTCACAATGATCATCACTTGTAAACTCTTTCTTTGGCATTCCAGTTACCAATCATTCTTAATTAGTTTATTCATGTTTTTAAAGTTTACATGGCACATTCTTTTATGTCAGAGAAAAGACTCATCATTATTTGTTTTAGACAGAAAGCATGAAACTTCTCCTAAGGGAGATGTTTCTTCCAAATCCATCTTGTACATGTTCCCTTTCCTGGGGGCTCTAAGAAGAATATGCTCATAAGGAAAGACCACCCCGGGCTTGAGAACAATGCACTCATGCTTATTGAAGAGCATGTTATGACTCTGTTTATAAAATTAAGACACACTCAAAAGGTTGTATCCAAGCTCCTTCACAAAGTTTACCTTCTCAATGCTGAGCTTACCATTTGTGACCTTGCCCCTTCCAGATATGTAACCACCCTCATCTCCTCCAAAAGCAACTGGCCCTCCATCAATTCTTTCAAAGTTTTCGAGTAGTGACCTGTTGCCTATCATGTGCCTGGACAACCACTATCAATGATCCATACATTCTTGTTTGTCTTGAGTTGTTCCTGCACAAAAGAGATTGTTAGTTATATTTGGAAACCCAAGCCTTGCTTGTCTTGGGTTTATCAAAAGAAGTTGAAGGTAATGAAACAGTAATTGATCCTATAATCATATTTTGAGGATCCTTTGCTGTTGTTGATGGAGAACTTTCAGTCACTTGGTCTTTCTTTAACTTCCACACAACCTTTGGAAGTTTAGACTTGACCTTCAATCATGGTTGTTAACACAAGGTCTACAAGGCCGAGTACTCTCCGAGTAATCTCTCCAAGGCAGGTTGCCGAGGCGATTTTTTTCAACTCCGCCTAATGACTCGTTATCGATCATACGCAGTCAACCTTGCCCAGAATTAGATATAATAGGTCAACTCGGGCCGAGTTTGACTTTAACACAAGTAAAACATAATTTCTATGCCTATTATATCAAAGAATAAATATCATTTTCATGTATTTTGTTATAAATATAAGTAAATTTATGTTATTTGACATATATTTAATTTCCCAAAACTGATTTCTTTATAATTTAACATGTCC
>BJCM01221003.1:0-29182 GCA_018326385.1 Flaveria bidentis | reverse complement strand
CCCCCCAACCTTTTAGTTTCCCTAATCCATTTGATCACAAGAAGATCGATCTCTTATCATCGTCGCCATCTGTCATGATCACCATCTTCTTCTTCTTCTTTCGCCACATCTTTGACGTGTTAACGTTTGATGGGTTATCTTATTTCTTCATTGAGATGAATATATATAATACGATTGTATGTAGTCGTAGTTAGCTATGTAGTGAAAAAGAGAAAAAGAGAAAAAGACCGACGTCGATAATGGAATTTTCCTAATGGTCCCCCTTGTCTTTATTCTCAAAATTTTCTACCCAATGGCCCGCCTTTGTCTTTATTCTCAAATTTAGCCTTGTAGTGATGCACCACTACTAAAGAATTGTATATCTTATTCTTTCAAATGTGATTACCATTGCTAACTAAAGTTGTCATACCCTTATCTTTACCCCTTTTTGGGTCTCTAAAAAGCTACAATCTTTGTAGATAGATCTAAAGAATGGTTATAAGCAAATCTAGAACGAAGCTATTGACGGTAAAACAACTCATTTTTTATCAAGATTCGACGGGTGTTGTGTCAAAAGTAAAAGGATTAACAAATGAGAAAAGTAGTTTAAAGTGGTTATTACTTGGTAGCAACAAAATGGAGGAGAATAATAAAAGGTGATATAGATGCATAAGTAGTTTGGACCACCCAACTCATCATAATCAAGAATCCTAAAGGAGGAATCTTGTTGGGTGTCTGTCTTCACCAACTAATTAGTGGGATGACAACCTTTTATTTAACCTAAACCTATTATTATCTACCATTAATACCATTTTTATGTCTTATATTTGCAATTAACGTTTTTTTTTTCACTCACAAACAAAAATATCATAGGAATAATCTTAATATATGGATGTCTACCATCTTCACTAGCAAATTAGCGAGGTGAGTGAAATAATATAAATCGTTATATTTCATTTTATTACTTTATACGGAGTAAAAGCAATAAAAAATGAAGATGTAGGCATGATGAAGAAAGTGAAAACCTTAAGGCTTATCCACTAGATGACACATCACAATCTGTTGGCAATGATGGATTAGACGACATTATTGGATAAGCTAGTACCCACCCATTACAAAAGTTTTGTAGAGGAGTGAGTCATATATTTATTCTAAATATTAAAATATGTATGTATTTAAGAAAACAAATAGAGAGCTTGATTCGTAATCATACCTCAAAGTAACTAATTATTGTATATCCTTTATATAACTATATGAGATCATATCTATAGTACAATATAAGTTTAAAAATAGAAATCAAATAATAAAAACTAGCAAATTGCTGGTAATTTCCGGTGTAACAAGAATCCAACATTAAATAAATAGCATTGGGTAAGGAGTAAACATGTTTAAATCGTAGTAAACATGTGCATGCTGAGGGTTGTAATTTCTAGTATAACATGAATCCAACTTTGAATAATTAGCCTTGGGTAAGGAGTAAACATGTTTAAGTCGTAGTAAGCATGTGTATGCCGAGGGTTGTAATTTCTAGTATAACATGAATCCAACTTTGAATAGGAGTAAACATGTTTAAGTCGTATTCGGGTTGACATGACTAACATATCTAAGTTTTGTGTAATGTTCAAGTTGAATTTTCATACTAAATACAACTCTTCAACCCGTCTAAGTTAAACAAAGTAGGGAGTTTAATTCAAACTCAATTCTATGCGAAACCTTTTGAATTTGGATATTTGTTTATGGCTTTGTACCGCAATTTGGATTTAGTAAACTTGAATTTGGAAGTTTAGTTTTGTTTTATGTTATATATTCATTATTAGCTTTTTTGAACATCTTAGATCTATAAACCCATGTATCCATCCATTTAGTAGTTGTACATGAGTCATGTTAGAATTACCAATGTTGTAGCATGTTTGAGTTGGGAACCTAGCTAGATCTTGACAATCACTTATAATTGTCTCTTTCAAGTAAGCATATGCATGAGTTAATCTAAACATATTAGAAAGAAAAAAGAATTACAAGTAGTAAGTAAAGAATAGTAAGTATTTACTCTAAATTAAATTATGCCTTGTATTACGTTAGAGTACATATTTATAACATCAACGAACATTAAAAAAGTCATATATAACTGCTATTCGTTTTATTTATACCATAAAGAAAGAACTGAATTAATGGGATCAAAGCTAGCCCCACTCCCACACAATCCTCTTTTAAGTAGTGTTTAAAATATTTTAATTGTGATAAATACTTTGATTGATAAATTATCAAACTTGCAACATATTTTAACTTTAGTTTTCAAAAGCAAATGCAACGTGGACGTGCCGGAGTGGTTATCGGGCATGACTAGAAATCATGTGGGCTCTGCCCGCGCAGGTTCTCCTGCCGTTCACGGTTTTATATTTTTTTTACCTTCTTTAATCCCGTTTATCTATATGGGCTCCCATTTTTTTTAACTATTTGGGCTCCCATTTTTTTTAACTATTTGGGCTCCCATTTTTTTTTAACTATTTGGGCCTTTGTTTGGTTAAGAGCTTAAGACTGCGTCAAATGTCCAAACACTCGAATATTCTGGCTTGGGCTATCTTTCCTCCTTCACTAATTGAGCCTAGCCCAGCAGGTGAGCAATACAATTTTTTGAAAAGTATATTTGACATATATCTGGCCAGAATCTCTCGTCTAGTCTAGAGTCTAGACACATTAACACATATAAATTACATGTAAGACGCAAATTAATTAATATTAATACCATAATTATATTATTAATTTAAGGTATTTTCTCTTTCTTTTAAAAAAAAAATTAAAATACAATGTCTTACTGAATATGACGTGTTTATATTTATCTACGTTTCGACATAAATTTTATTTAAAACTGGGCACGGTTATGTGTGGTATATTTTTAGTTTTTAATTTTGTTTTCATGTTTGTTAACCCTCATTTTCACAAACATAATTTTTCTTTTAAAATTCGAATATATCATCGTGACATGCTTATATTGTTGCATTTCGATATAAATGTTATTCAAAACCGAGTTGTCGCGACATGTGATGGGATAATTAACATTAGACTTATTGACAATTAACAAAAACATATTAATACTATAGTAACATGCTTATAATTCTGCATTTCGATATATATTTTTACTTGTCTCTTATAGTGTCGATAATTCTATTGTTAATATGTTTTTGTTCTCTATTCTCCCTTGTAAGGCTTTAGTACCTTTCTTGTAGAGATTCGTTTAGCAAACATACTAATCGAAATGAACGAGTTGTTTTTAGGTTCAAAATACAACTTGAATCCTAATATAGGAATTTGCAAAACTTTTGATTCGTTACTAAGCCCCACCTTCTAAAACAAAATTCATAGCTTCATCTTCACCCTTGAAAAAGTGAGTATCTTATTCTTTTACGTTTATGGCTTCCATCTTAAATTCTATGCTTGTTTTGGTTTCAAAATACCCCCCTTAACTTTGTTGCTTATACAAATAAAACACACACAATGCAAACCTAATGTTGACCTTTTGCTTTGACATGATTGCCACATGATAATATGAGCACATCATATCTAATCTGTTTAAGTATAAAGGATAGTGTTTGGTTAAAATGTTTAATAAACAAGTTGACGTGTAAACTTGTTTAGATAAACAAATAGTATTCGAGTTATTGATTAAATTTATGTATGTTCAAGTTAGTATCAATCCGTGTAACGTGAATATATATTCAAGTAGTATATGGGTTCGACAATTCAACCTAACATGTATTATTCCATTCTTGGCATTACATTTACTTTTAGCATAAACTAAGTAAAAGGTAAGCCAATATTTAAGTAGAATTTACTTTCATATTTTTATATATTATCAATTGTTTATCAAAAACATACGTCACTTCACCAGTTAAAGAGGTTGACTAAACTTAAACGTGAAATTTACAACCTTGAACTCTTTAGTATCTTTGAAAGAAAGAAGACATTATCAATGTGAAGGATTAAAAGGGTGGAGCAAGTTAATTGAAGGGTAGGGTACAGATAGACTCTAATCAATACTATGCAAATTATTATATATACAATAGTAAAAACCAGAAGTATGTTAAATAGGGTTGAAACAAAATACATTAAAAATGAATGTAACTTGTGTCTAAATGCAACAAATATTTTTTTAATTCTAAAAAGCAAAAGTAATGAAATAGAATAGATCCCTAAATATCCTACAATCTTATATATGCGTTTACTTGTTGCAAGTGTGAATCCAAGCAATCGAAATGGAGAGAACAAAGCTCAATATGCTTCCTTGGTTATTCATCTTTCTCTTTTGTACTCAAATCCCATCAAGATTAGCTCGTGAAAACAAAAGCATTGAACATTCAAAAAGCCTACCTCTACTCCAAGAATCTCGTGGTAAGATCGCATACTTAGGCTTTCCGTCCTATTACACTGAAAATTTATATCGAATATGCATATCTATATCTATATATCTATATCTATATATATATATATATCGCGGTTGTTGGTTTGCAGGGTTGGAGACAGTGACTTTTAGTAGCGAATCCATAAAACATGATACGGTGGCGTTAGCAAAGGGAAAAAGTGGGGGGAAGGGAAGGGGCAGTGGCGGATCAATAAATCATATTCCTCGTAAAAGCAAGGCATTAGCTGAAGCCCCTCATTGTATGCTTGTCTTCATTATGGTTCTTGGTTCATGTATTTTTCTAATTGTATTATCGTAAGTTGTTACCATTTCGAAGAGCCACTAGAGGTGTCATTTTTATTTTCTATTTGTAACCGGGTTGAATTGTGATGTTATCTTAGTCTCTTTCTATGGGATTTTTAATTAGTTGAAAAAGAAGATGTTCCATACTAATATATACATATCTATAATCATGGTTTCCTACACGATATGCAACACTTACTAGTGAAGTCTTACAAATTGTTCATAACATAATCTAGTTTTTACCAATGATCCATAACTCAAATAGTTGAGATGAGGTACCTCAAGATTTTATTAAATAAAAGAATGTTTTAAGTTCATGAAGTCCTACATGTGATTAAAAACGAGTTTCAGGTTGAGATAGAGTGTTTTTTCTCACCTATAGTGAGTCCTTCTTAGGATGGTCTTGGGTGAGAATCCTTTTGAGGATGGTCTTGGGTTGCGTATTTGAGTAATGAAGATGATCGGATGAGCTAGTAGCCCGTCAGTGATCCAGTTAGCCATTATAAAAAAACATAATCTAGTTTTTAAAATCAGACTAACTCACTTCAATATGAATCTGATTATGGCTATCAATTACATATACATAGGTAATAAACATGAAAGGAAGACATATGTTGCTTTATTTATTTTGGCTCGTCGCATGCGTCCTTCACACAATAGTATGTAAGGCTGATTTGTTATTCTAGAATAACTCCTAATCAACTTGTAAGATTTTAACATTTAAACTCTCGTATCAATACAAGATATCTTAACACTACAACTATTCTTTAGAATATAAATTTGATATGTTCCATTCAAATGAATATAAGATTCTTCAAGCAAACAAAAGTTAAATCTTACTTCTTAATACATGTAAAGAACTAAAAGGTAAATCAAACCCTAATAAACCAGAGGCGGTAAATTTTTTTCGGTTTTCAACACGTGAAAAGGAGAGGTAGCATCCTACCTCTCATTGACTACCGACTAATGAGGGTGAGTTTTGAAGCAATCGGTATGTTATGTCATAGGATGTACCTAAAGAGCCATTCACTTCACGTATGTGTCACATAACCCCGATCATGCCCTTTCATCTTATCTTATCCTTTAATTAACCCAAAATATATTTTTTCCTGTCTCAAACATCTAGTATTATTAAGCTTAAACGGTCACCTCCTTCCTCCCTCTATCCTCACACTCGTTGAATCCTCCACTAGCATACACTACATGATCCTTAATGTGTAGGGGAGGTGATGTGTCACGCCCTTTGCTGTGGCACCTTAGCTCTCATGCCCGAGGTGTGAGGGCATACCTAGGGGGCGATTTCCAACTTATATATATTTTTTAAGTTTTTAGAATACATCCTAATTTACTTCACTAGTCACTTATAATATATTAACCTCTAATATAAAGACCAGACATTTACCACTTAAGCATCTTTAAAGAAACAACTAGTATAATTAGTTGGTTTAGTTTTATCGGATCTATTTTTCATTTGACTTTGTACGCGAACAATAATGACTCTGCTTGAATTTTTTGTAAGCTAAATTCACATTGATCTTCTAACAATTACAGATCAAACATTATCTGATTCAAGAACATTTAGGTATCACAACTATTTCTATAACAATTTATTTTGATTGTAATTATTACAATAGTTTAAAATACAAATGAGGAACAGTGTCAGTTGACATATAGCTAACTATTGTTTTTTTATTTATATGAAAAGAAACAAAATAACATTAATACTATTTCTTCAAATAATGTTACAGTAGATCAAATGGTTTATGAGGAGGCATCCTCTGACTTTCTAATGTGAAGGTCATGAGTTGGAGTTTTACTAGGTATAATATGTTCCTAGTGGGCCAATGGTTTTACCACAGTGAGTTTTTAGGTGGTGAGTTTCCCTTGGAATGGTGGGCGAGCCGGGTTACCAGCGCTGTCTGTGTTCGCGGGCGTGAGTGACATTTCGCCATTGGGTTTACACAGGTGACCGGGCTTAAAAAAAAACGTTATAGTAAATCTATTTGGTCTAGTGGTAAGTAAATTCTTCTTAAATTTAGTGCACCTAGGTTTAAATCTAGATAGCAACTCTTTTTTCCTCTTTTTTTCTTTTGGTTTTGTACTTTTTATCGGTTAAAACATACGTTTTTTTAAATATGAATTCGGTTTGCTAGAGTTTAGTTATGTAATTTTTTTTAATTTTGTGGTTTGTTTTGTTTTTCTTATAATTTTTTGGGCTCAACAAAATGATCATGTCACTTTTAGGACGGAGTAGACATTAAGGTTTTACAAAGAAGTGAAAGTCGTAACAACAATCATTTAGGATGATGAATTAAAACCTCGCGCAGCACGCGGGACAAAAATCTAGTTATCTTTATACGTCAAAGAAACAATATGTTGAAGCGTGTTATAAAATTAAATGCTGTTTAAAAAGGGTAAATTAACATTTAAGAATAAGTTTAAAATAAAAAAAAGAAGAAGGAAAAACATCATCCACATTGACGAATGAGATGGTTAAGAACCCAAGTACAGTCAGGAGGAAGATGACGTGTTTCTTCCACAGTAATCCACCTCAAATATTACACTCATTTACTCACCGCCACGTGTCCCCTCTCGAAATGACGTGCCTCCTTTTCCCTATATATTCGCATCGGCGGTTTGTTAATTGTACAGATTATATTACAGATTACAGTTGCATACTCCATCGTACTTCAATGGCATTCAGAGCAACAGTGAGTAAAATGCATCAATTTGTTTAAATTATTGCGTATCTCAACCATTGTTCATGTGTGTGTATGAATTACGATGAACAAACTTTTTGTTTCCCTGTGCGTACTGCAGAATTTGGTGAAATCGATGATGAATCGGTCAACAGGAAGCCGAACATTTGCTACATCAACCTCCGCCAATGTGAAGTAATGATATACTTCACTAGTTACTCGCAAATTGATAATTCTAGTAGACATGTGTTTTCAGTTTGATGTTGATAACTGATAAGAGTGAGAAATTGGGGATAAACAGGTCGTTGAAAGGCGCATACGCACCGGTGTACATCTCGTTGGGGCTGATACTGATGTCGGTTAGCATCGGAGCGTTCACGGCGACGCATCAGTTAAAGAGGTCGCCGAATGTTTCGGTGAAGAAATCGAAGAGGGAAACTTTACCGGAGCTGGTGGAGCCGGAGAAGGTGGCGGAAGAGTCCGATGACTTCATTAAGAAGTCGTTCTTCAGGAAGATTGCACATGTGCAGGATGCGGATCGTCAGGAGGTCATGCCTGACCCTATCCATGGGGATACGTATGCCAAGTAAGAACCCTAAATTAAGTAAATACAAACAGTTTTTAATGATCAACTGGTTTTTGGAAAATCACTCTACCTCTACTCTTACCTGAGTGGAGGTTTAATGATATTTTAAGTGGGTTAAAGGTTTTATTATTGTTTGCCTCGATGGTTATCGATATCCGTGTTTGTGGGCACTGGGCGGTCTTTCACCATAAGGTTTAGCCTTTCATCATAAGGTATGGGGCGGTCTTTCACCATAAGGTTTAGCCTTTCATCATAAGGTTTACGGGGTAATTGGTTTTAAAATTTTTCGTTGGATATTAAAAAATAAATAAAATCAACCGACTTCAATAGTCGGCCTTGGGTGATGGTTATCGATCTCTGTGTTTGTGGGTACGAGCGGCCTAGGTTTGGCCTAGGTTTACCTGGGTGATCGGGTTTAAAAATCGAAATTAATTCTAACAGATTTCACTCTTTCATCTTGTGATGAAGAACCATAAGTTTAGTGAGTTACACCGTTTTTGCTATTTTTAATTGCAGGCATCCTGAGCCTTACACGGAGTCGCTGAAATCAGTTGGAGTGGAGGTGGAGAAGAAGCCATTTGTTCAGACACCGCCACTGAAACATTGAAGTTTCGTTTATAAACATGATCTCTTTTAATTTGCTTATAGCAAATTATGTATAGGGTTTACGTAATGTAGTTTTGAACTGTGGCAAATAATTACTATGCAGGTGTTATGCTCTTAGTTGGTTGCATACTCGGTTATGAGTATAGACTTATTATTACAGGTATAAGTAAATTATTTCTTATGGCATCCAATACCATAACAAGCACGAGAGCATGGTGAGAACTTGATTGGTAGTGCCGTTTAGCCTAATGACATGTATAGCCTAATGACATGACATCGTTTATAAGCGTTTGTTTGAGTTAAAACACAAACATAACTGCGAGAGAAATTTTATGTGTACACACACACACGTTATATTGATGTTTCGGTCGATGTGACCCACGCTTATGGGCTGCAACGAGTGAGGAATTATAATTACAAGAGGGGTGTGAGTATATGGAGAGGTAGATCTAGGCCTATAGGGTTATAAATTTTAAGAACAAGAAAACTAAATGGGCCCAAATAATGAAAGAGAATTAGTGCCGGACCTTGTCTCGAGTCTTCTGTCTTCATTAAACCCGAGCTCAAATTTCACAAATCTATGATATGTAATGAGCTCCATTCGGTTCACACTACCCTCCAAACCCGCCCTGCGGCTAAAAGGCTACCAACATCAAATACCTCATCAGTCAATGAGCATCACCAATTGTCTCGAGTTGGGCCTAGTAATAAAATGAGAGTAGTATATAATCAAGAGTTGGGAGTTAAAATACTTGGGTTATCTTTTAGGCCCAGAGTAAGCCCAATAATAATTCAATTTTTGTGGCCTGTATCTTATTCAGTACGGTGAAGTGTGAACATAGAAGAAAGTATCATCTTGTTAAAACACAATACTGCTCTCTCATTAAAAGAGAGGAGAAGATGAACAGGTTTTGTTATTTAAATCTGGCTACAATGCTCTCTAATTTTCTGAAGTTTCAGCTGTCAGATCTAGGAAGCGTCTTCATGACATTTCGGCGAACTTGTCCCACGTTTGGTTTGTTTTTAATCAGGTTCGAGAGTCGGGTTTAAAAACATTTGTTTGCTGATGCGGTTTGTTGATGATTTCTCTATTTTTTAATTTATTATTCTAAGCTTGATGTTTATTAATTTCAGGTATATCTTTATGTTGTGGTAGTGTTTAGCATACCTAGAGAGGATTTTGTATTGCTCTAATTGGGTGATAATGGATTTGAAACGATTTTAGTATTGTTGTTTTTACTCTCGTTTTATATATTTCTATTCATCTTTAGAGAAGTGGGTAGTCTCCTTTTAAGTTAATAAATAGTGGATTAGTAGTATGCCAAGCTACACGTGGCCTATTAAATTGCGTTCGAAGTATGAAATGAATATGAAGAAAATGTTTATATGTTGTTATCTCATCTTATCTCTCAAGTTCTCCTTACGAATTCAATAATTAACAAAATTTAAAGTTAATTATGTAAAATCTCATAATAGTATTTTTTCTTTATCGATTTTACATATATTCAAGCATTGAACATCAAACTTATAATCTGTAATTATTGATGCATTTCCTTCAAGCTTATTTACAAAACTTAATTTTTTTTAATTCTTTACTCATATTGTATTTTTACACACATTAAATAAATAAAATTTCAGTTCATGGTTTCAATAGTCAATAAAAACATGTTAGTCAACTTGTTCATCATACCACCCCTTCATAATTTCATATAATATAATTTCATACCACCACTTCATAATTTCATATAATATAATTGGATTTTGAATTTGTGAAAAACCACGGTTTAAAATCAAAACAATTAAGAGTTTAATTTAATTATTTAATGTTTAAATAAAACAAATGATTAAAAAGAAAGTAATAATAACTTCAAAAGGTAAATAAATGAAAAGTGATTTTCGTTTCTGATAAATAAATGAGAAGATATGGCGAATCCACTCACTCCCTTTGCAACAAATCTTCCCTGAGATTTACATTCACCCTAAAGAGGAGGAGTATGTATAATTGTATATAAATAAACCCATCATCGCCTATGCTATTGTTTCTCAACCCTCATTCTGCAGCCCTCTGCCATTGAGTTTCGAACACCATTCGATAAATTACTTCTTCTTCTTCATCATCTTCACCACACCACAGCCGTTGACGACTCAATTTCGATGCCGACTAAGGCCACCGCAAGTTCGTTGACTGCGATCGGACCACCAATTTCAAGGTATGCATTCTTCCAATCGACCTCTTCTGTTTGCTTTCTACTCATTACTTGATACTATCACTCTACCCTCCGTAAGCGTTGTCTGTTATTTCCGCTTGATTTCGGAACCCTAAACCTAAATACCTAAGTAATCGTCGTGATTTCGGGTGATTGAACCCTGATTAGGGTTGTAAACAGAAACATTATTCAGGTTTTCCGAATTGATTCAAGTTAGTTAATGCATACATCATACATTTTCATTGTATTCATGTTGCCCTCTCATCTTTTTGTCTCACTGTTGACTCCCGCGATACACACCCCTGAATCGATGGTTTTCTGACATTGGGTCCTAAAAGCTGGGCCAGCCCAATGGTGTCTCTACGGCCCATGATACATGTTGCCCAGTAATGAGATGAGATGAGGCTTGTATTGTTTTGTATTGGGTTTAATGGGTCAAAATGAGTTTGGGCCTTGGTGCATTACTAATGGACTCGTCCACTTTTAACTTATGACGCGTATCAAATCGAGTGTTATGTTCTAATCTTTTTTCTGATTTTTCTGAAAGGATCTTTGATAAACTTAAAGGCGCCATCAAAGAGGTATGCTCATTGATATAATTTAAGTCAAAAGTCGCCTGAATGTTATCTTTCAAATGAAATGATGAAGATGAAATGCTTCCAGTGAATTCGATTCATCAATTTTATGTATTTCGTGGGAACTTTGGTGATACTGAAAGGTACATTTGGTGACACATGAAGTCACTTTGGTGATACTGAAAGCCATTTTTATGTGACTAAATAAGTTTTGGGTTTGACATTTTTACTATGGGAGACATTACAAAGAATATTTTTAAGAAGTGGATCAAACTTGGGAGACATTTGAGCAGACCTTCTGGTCAAACATTCACCATATTTGAACTTGATAAAGAAAGGTATGCTATTTTACAGTTGTATCTTCTTTATCTAGGGTATTTTTTTTATAAATACACCTTGCTGTCAAATTTCATAATTCTAACTTTGGAAGTTTTAAATGTATGTGTTCTTAGTATGTCTTGCTTCTTAATTTGTAGTTTTTGATTTATAAATTTCACCTTGTGTCATAATTGGAGCCCACAAAATATATGAACGTGCTTTAAGGTATGTTTTTTATTCAAGAATGTTAAAATTAAGATTATTTTGATAGTTTATATGTTGTCTTCTAGAAACCTTTTTGTCTTAAACCAAAACAACTAATACTTTTACTAAGCTTATATGGTTCTTGAAGTACAAGAGTTTCTAGATGAACACGTTGTGTCATAACACAACCACTTCAATCTATTTATGCAATTCTTGTATTGTACCTTTTCACCCTATAGTTATAACGACATTCTAGTGTCAGCTAGTCCTTGAAAACCTTAAAGGCGCAATAGAAGCAGAAAAAAAAGGTATGCTCATTGATCTAGTTCTAGTTAAAAGTAAGTATAAAAGTTGGAAGCTGAGCATATATTTGTGTATTATTTTCATATGCTGGAGATGTACGTAGGATAACGTGGCTCCTTGATTTTCTCCATGGTTTTTCATTAGTTTCTTTTCTTTCCTTATGTTATTTGATTTAAGCATTTCTGATCGTTTTATCTCTAAATTTGTGTTCTTACAAGTATGGAATTAAATTTCTGTTCTTACAGATATGAAATATTCCAGCCCATGCTGAACTTTTAAATAGAGGTACAAATATAGAAACCTTAAAGGTATTTTTACACGCAAGTTCTTGTCATCATTTTAATCTTAAGATGATTTATTACTAAAGAAATTTGGTGACTAGATGGGTGATTGAGTGCCAGGATAACCTGTTTCCAATTAGAGTTTACAAGGTTAGTTTTGTCTCTTAAAAATTTATAATGCGAGTTTACTTATCAGCCAAACCGATTTTTAAGCCTAAGGATTTTACTACTGTATTTGTTTTTATCAATTAAGAAGATTTTACAAAGTTAGTTTTGTCTTTAAAAAAATTATAATGCCTTCTGGTTACTTTCTCTCCAAATGCTTCCCTTCTTCTCCATTTCTAATCTTTAAAATACAATTAAAAAACCTGAAGATTTAAGAAATAACCTGCAAAATTTAGCGACACGAGCTATATGATCATTGTTACGTTTTTTGCTGTTTTATTTTGTATAGTTGTTATGCAGTTTTATCAACCTACTAAATCTTTCGTCTGCAGATATTTCAAGCATATGAGCCTCTCTTGTTTCTTGCCCTCCAACCGCTCCTTCCCGTCATGCTACTGGCCTTGTAATTGCAACTGCAGATTTCCAAAATGATCTTGCCAGCTGGAATATTAAGTATGCTGACCAAATTATTTTAGATGCTAACTGTTTGACTTTGCTTGGATTACTTTATATTCAGTTCTGTATGGGGTCGATGCAAAAGAATCATTTCATTTGTGTATCATGATCTGGATTCAAGATAAGCGTTTATCACTCCTGGAGATAGGTAAGATGTCCACACCTTTATATTAACAAAACCCCCACTCCCATCACACACACACACAACAAATTAAATGAGAGGTGTTCTTCTTGTCTACTTCTGTAGGGTTGTTGAAATGTGAGATTTTTGAAGAACAAGTTGCTGAATAAGGTGTTGGGGCTGAGAGTGGTGGTGCAGATGTGCAGTGACATCAATAGCAAGTCCTCACAGAGCTAGCCATACATATTAGTATTATTGTATTAAATTAATTTTACACATCAACTTAACTAACCATACTTTTCCATAAATGTTGTCGGAACTAGACGTTGTCATGATTCCATTGTGAAAAAAAGATTCCTTTCTCCGGTCATTCCATCCTTACATGCAGTTGCATCTTCTAAAAACCTTGCAGTGTAAAAAGCAAAACAAGGAAAAAGCTACATAGATAAATGTTATGAGCATATGACAATAGCTGTTCATAAAATATTTAGCAAACTTTGTTCAAATGTACGCAACCTATTTATGCGATTTTGTATCGTTCTTTTTCACCATATGATTGTAACAATTTTCTTCTGACAGCTTGTCTTTGAGACCCTTATAGGCACAATAAATGAGGAAAAAAGAGTTATGTTCATTGATTTGTCCCAGTTGAAGAAGGATAAAAGCTGCCAGGTGAGCATTTATTTGTAAACTATTTTCAGATTGGAGAAGAACCGAGAGGTATGTACGATTATGTGGCTCCCACGTTTTCCTCCATGGTTTGTCATTAAACTCTTTTCTTTTTGTTATTTGATTTCAGTAGTGCTTTTTCACCATATGATTGTAACAATATTCTTGTGACAGCTTGTCTTTGAAATCATTAAAGGCACAATAGATGAGGAAACCAAGGTATGTTCATTGATTTGTTCCAGTCGAAGAATAAGGATAAAACTTGCCAGCTGAGCATTGATTTGTAACCTATTTTCAGATTGGGGAAGAACCGAGAGGTATGTATGATTATGTAGCTCCATGTGTTTCTTCACGGTTTGTCCTTAATTTCTTTCCATATGTTATTTGATTTCAGTATATCTGTTCATTTATCTATTAGTTTGAATTATTGTTCTTGCACATATGAATATTCCAGCTCATGGTGAGTCTTCACACTCATAGGTTTATTTCAGTGGCTAAGACTCCTAAATGATTGTGCTATTGATGTTACAAATCTTGAAATCCTTAAGGTACTCTTGCATGTAAGTTATTTTCATCTTTTCAATTTTAAGATTTGTTATGATTAGTATTATTAATGAAACTAGGTGACAGGATGGGTGGTTGAGTACCAAGGTAACTTGATTCCTTTGAGTTCTATGGAGCTCGCTTCTAGCACTACATGAATAGTCATATTATCCTGTTTCTTGTGTTCTGTAATGGCTCTTTGAAGGCTGCAAAGGTATATTGTTACTATGATGTTAGTCCTGTGCAGAACTTTTAATATATTTAGCATATTAACCTTTTCTAATTGATACAGGAAGCTGTACATCAAACAGTCAATTTCATATATTATTCTGGTCAAACATTATGATAAAGGTTGAATGTTCCATTTTTGATTGTTGTATATTCACTTTTTTTAGTTTTTTTCGTTTTGTGAAATTATAGACTTTATTGTGTATGCAGAATGGTGTGAAGGACAAGGACAGGTTACAAAAAACCTAGTGGAAAGTTCGATGATTATTTTAAAGATGCAATGGTGTGCTTCCAAACACTAGGAGAATTGCCATCAGAGATTGAATGGGAGGAAGACCAAAGATATGCTTTTAAAAACTAAGAGAATTGACATCATAAATTATTTGCTCATAAGCCATCATAAAGTCGGAGGGAGCCATAATAAGGTTTGTAATAGGTTTATGCCTTTTGTTATATTATAAAGTCGGAAGAAGAAATGCTTTCAGTGAATTTGATTCATTAGGTTTATGCATTTTGTTTATAGGTCAAAGATGCACAAGCTGGTCTAAACAATGATTGATGTTGAGGCATGCCAGGTTAGATCATTTATATTTTGATTCATAAAAAAATCTTACCAACCAAATGAATGGCAACAGGGTGATTGTAGGTTTTTGCTGTTTGAAGGTTTTAGGGTTTTATAATAGCTGCTTTTACTGATATAGAGATTGTTGTACTTTGCAAATATATATAGCTTAGTGGGTGTGTGAGTATGGTTTGAAAGTTATTATCTGATATAATAATCAAAATCTGATACGCCCTTGTACTATAGTAAAAAAATTTGCAAGAGATACTGTTTGAGTGTGTTTTTACTACTTGAAGCTGTGCTAATCACTGTTAAATTGTTCATTCGATGCAGATTGTTTGGGTGTGTTCTTACCCAAATGCTAAAAAAATGATTAGTATATTTATTTGTCTAACATACACCCAATTATCCCCTGTTTTACCACTCAAATTCATTAGATTCTTTACTTTTCTCTAGAACAAGAATTGTTATTTAATGTTTGATGCTGTTACTCAGTACTTAAAGATTGGCTTACTAATGCAGTGAACTTACTCTTTCTTTTTCATAGATCAATTTGCATTTTGAACTATAATAGTTGTCTGTTTCTAACCTGACCTTTTTTTTTGGCAAAAAAGGCCAAAGGGGCATTGAGAACTAACTGTGAACAAGTTGAGTGAAATAAAATAACCCACCGTATCTAGCACTTTTTTAAATCACTCGTACTTGCTAAATGCAGTATCTGTTTTTTGGTTTGGAAAGTTAATAAAGTCTATTGTCATGTGATATTATGATTGTCTTGGACACAATCTGATAGCTCTGATTAGCAAACGCTAATTATTAAACTTTTTTCTCTTGGTTTAGTAAAATTGAGGCATTATAGGGTGGCTAATTTGATCGGATACTGTTGTGATGGGGACCAAAGGCTACTTGTATATAATAAAACTGTTGGTCAGTATGAGCAATACCATTTTTTATTTACATATGTGTAACAAAGCAGCTAATGTACACAAGTGGGCTCTTGGCCTTGTGGTTAGTGTGGCACACCAACAACCACGTGGCTTTGCATCATCATCCTCTATAGGCTTGCCCTGTCCATACTTCCTGTTGGCATCTTACTGCTCAACCGACTTCCGCCCGATTTGGAGGTACGTTTTTCTTTTTCCGTGACTAACTTCCACCAACGATTTGGAGGTATGTTTTTCTTCCTCCCCCGACTTAGGTTTTGTTTATCTTTCGTGATTTTAGGTACCACTTAGAGACAAGCTTAACCTTTTCCTTCCATTAGTTGCCCAAATTAGGACCATGGTTGCTGAATAGGTAAATCTTGTTTCTGCAGAAGAACTCCAAAAGTTAGTTGTGTTGCTGTTTCCGAATGTTATCTTGTAGACAAAATGATGAAGATGAAATGCTTTCGATGAATTCGATTCATTAAATATTTGCACTTTGTTTACATGTTGAAGAGACACAAGCTTTCAGTTGACAGGGTGGGTGGTTGAGTACCAAGATCTCCTGATTGCTTTTAGTTGACGAGCCACTAGCTCATGTTTTTTAAAATTCAGTTCTTGACCAATATGTGTCTTGTTTTGTGATTTTTCTATAGGTCCACTTTAATTTTTTTTTGATGACAGACTAAAACATTTTTTTTTCAATTTGCAACACAGGATTCTATAAGCGATGACAAAGTGTTCATCCACTCTATGAGGTAGGGATGCAATGTTACACAAAGTATTAGAAATTCATCTTATGTTCCAAGCATGATATCTTGACAGTTCATATGTTTCTTCATAATTTTCACTCTTCATGGAAAGGGGAGGTTTGCATTAGCTGCTACAGGATCCCATAAAGACAAGATTGGTAGACTACTGTTGGATCAAATTCTATGATTCATATTATGCATTTATTATGCATTTGATGACCTGCAAGAAGTATTTTTATGTGAATGCAAATCACGCTACATAAGTTTGGAGTTGACGTTTTTACTATGGGAAATATGATGGAGAATATTTTGAAGTAGATCAGATTTGGTAGACATTTAAGCAGACTCTATGGAGTTACATGTTTCCAACTTTTTTGAACTTGCAAAGGTATGGTAATTTACTGTTGTATCCTTCATTATCTAGGGTTTTTATATCTATGAGCTGTCCATTTCCTTCTTGCAAATGTACAGTTTAAGTGCATGTGTTCTTAGTATGACATGCTTCTTAAATTGTAACTTTTGGTTTACCGAGTGTCAACATGTGTCATAATATCAATCCACAAACACTTGTACGTGCTTTAAGGTATGCTTATTACTCAACACTGTTAATATTATTTTGATAGGATTTGTTGATTCTTCTATAAACCTTTTTGTCTTAAACTAAAATGACTTACATTTTTTGCTACACTTATAGGGTTGTTGACTTGTTGCAATGCGACAAATCGTTGATGAACAAGTTGCTGAGGCAAGAGGAGGTGGTGCCATGAAATTAGTTGCAAAGTCCTTGCACAGGTAATAGATTCTATTGTGATGAAAAATTGAGGAAGGATTTTTCATTCTACTTTAAACCCCCTAAGTGCCTTGTTGGTCATGTTCAGCGGAACTACCCTCCCCAGTCAGTTTGAACACATTATAATTTGGTTACAGAGTGTATGAAGGTGACATAAACATCAAAAATTTTTATGCTAGAGGATAGAACCACACATACGAGTGTGGTGGTCGACACATAACCGGAATAAAAACGATGTCCATCAAAAGACACCGAGTTACAATTGGAGAAGGCCCCCAAACATTACAATATATCAAATCCCAAAAGTAGAGTTGTTCAAGGGGAGTTTGGATGATTTTTCCAATTGACAAGGGGTACAAATAGTAGAACATAATTTATTGGAAACCGGTAAATAACTAGAGACAATAAGATTAAAAACACGTCCATGTAGGTCTTTTAGAATTAATGGAACATGGAGTAGCTAATAGAGGTTAAGTGTTCTTGTTAGGTGAAAAGAATTTAGATGAACCAATATGCAAGATAGGTAAAGCTTGACTATTGACAACAAGAAAGGAGTTGTTACCTTGGTAGACATTGGAGTTATCAAGGTTAGATAAGTCTCAAGTAGCATGTTTGTTAGCGTTAGCATGTGGGAACCATGTTGCTCTTGATATTGATACAATATCGGAGAAATTGGTAAAATTAGCTTGAGGAACCGACCGAGCAGTGGGGGCTGCTTATTTGGGGCATTGCGATGAAATATGGGTTATGCCACAACGATTACATTGGCCAAAGACGGTGTTTTGAGTTGAAGACTAAGCAAACTGTCGAGATGGTACCGAATTGTTAGTGTCACGACCTCGGTTATAATTTTCACTTGAACCACCTTGGGAGATTTCTTTGCCTCGGTTAGTGTAGGGTTTGGAAGCATAAAATGCCTATGGTTGAGGATTTTGGGATGATTGGGGTCAATTGGTATCCTAATTTGGAAGCTAACCGGTGCAGGTTGTTGAGTTGAATGTGTAATCAGATGTTTCAAATGTATCAAAGTAGCTTACAATGATGAGTTCACACCACACCTTTTATTAGTATGTTACAAGTCTAGGTTAAGACTCTGGGAAATGTATAACTTTTGAATTGGAAGTGTGTGACTTTTTTATTGGAAGTGTATAACTTATTTAGTATATAATTGGTTGACGTGTTATGAAGTGGTACACTTAATTGTATTACAATGACTAGTTTATAATTTCCTTGTTCATTTTTATGTAGTGGATTGTAACTTGAACTCGAGTGTGTGTGCAGTGTGCTTTCACTAAATTTAGCAGGTAGAGAGCAAGTAGAGTATTTGATTGGTTATATCTAATACCGTATAGCCTATTAACATGCCTTTATAGCCCTATTAACATGACTCTAGCGCCTATTAACATCTTTATTTTTGTAGGAAGGATGAATTGATTCCTTTTGAACTAACAAAAGCAACTTTATTAGTTGAAATGAATATGTGATTATGACTCGATCATCTTCTCTCTCAAATTCTTTTTTACATTTGGTACTAGAGCTAGTTTATTCAAACTCATATATGGATGCTTGTGATGAATTCGATGTAAAATTGTGGCGGCGAGTGCACATAGCCTTGGCAAAACAGGCAACATTAGATTGACACGAGTCCCTGATTCACATAGGTGTTAATGGGCTCCATCCGATTCACACTACCTCCAAATACTAACCTGCGGCTCGAAGGCTACCATCATCAATTCCCCAATTGATCAATAAACACCATCTGTTTGGTTAGGCCTAGTAACAAGAGGGAAGTAGCATAGTCAAGATGTTATGTATTGAAACTGCTTGTTTAATTTTGAAGTGGATGAGTAACAGCGGAGTTATTTTAGAGCCTATGATTAATCTCAAACATTTGTATGTGACTCCTAGTTTACCTTTTAGGTAAAAAATTGAAAAGATTAGAAGACTAAAACACCCGACTTTAGTTGTTATCTCACCAAAAGAAACAATAAAAGAGAAGCAATTTTGTCACTATCAAACCTAGTTGCAGCACTCCTTAATTTTTTAGAGTTTCAAGCATCGGTTTGTCTTTTCTTTGGCAGTGTCTAGCTTTCATGTTTGTTGTTTTATGTTTTTGTAGTTGATTGTGTATATTTTTTATAAAAAGCCTGACCCTAGGCATAATTTGTCTACAGAAATTCTATACATTTATGTTTAGGAAAAACACCATCATTTTGTCCCGACAACCATAGAAGTTTCGACATATCGCAATATTCAAAAGAAGGAACACAATATTTTGCACCAACTACACCAATATTGTTTCCTATCGAATTTGTTATCTTACCTTAAATATTGATCGCCAGTTGAGTAACAAAGGTGGTGGATTTGAGTCTTACTTTGCTTGGGATAGGGTTTTCAACACACATGGTAACCCAAATGCAATTTGTGTCAATTAGGGTTGACATTCCAAAATCAAGTTTTGCTTATTTCATCCGGCGATTTTCGAAGGCTAAAGCCGTTGAAGTTGCCGCAAAAGAAATTTTACCGGGCACCACCAACTTCACATCCCTCTCATTTTGACCATTACCCAACAAAATGTGGAAGCAAGGGAAAACCTGAACGACACCATGTAAAAGAAGAAAAAACTAAGAAAATAAAAGGAATTAATATTATGTTGCTATGTCATCTAAGAAAAAACATAAAAAATGAGATGATTGCTAACTAAATGAAAAGTGGTTTTTGCTATTGCGTTTATCAAACTATTATTGAATGATAACAATATTCAAAATAATATCTCACACACATTTGAAGGTTTTAGATTAAAAGTTATTTTTTATATAATTTATTTACATTTTAGACGAATAGAGTTTAAGTTTATAATGATTACAAAAAGGCATGAGGTAACTTGTTCATCTTACCATCTTCATATGCTATAGTTGTATCTTGTTTTTTAGGAATAATAATAGAACACCACCACCTAAGAATTTAACCATGAAATCAACAAAGAATTTAGAATAAATTATCATTTGAATCCCAAACGAATTTTTGTTTTAACTATTTGTATCCCTATAATTTCAAAACCTCAATTTGCCAACAGGATAAGGTTTGATGGCGATGGTCGGGTTGGTGGGTGTAGTTAGCGGTGATAATTGGGTTGTGGGTGTAGTTGGCGGTGGCGGGTGATAGTTCAAATGATGATGGTTGGTGTAAGATGATGGTAAATAAAATTGGATGTAATTATAAAAATAAAAAATGTTAAAGAAAAAAAAAATACTCTTAGAAGAAACAAATGATGTGAGTTGATTGACTAACACGATTAATCGTTTAAATATAAATGGTTATATAACAAAAACATAAGAGATGCAAATGGTTAAAAATATAAACATCAAGTATGCAAAACAAGATTTTGAAATTGTTTGTAAGTATACAAACAGTTAAAATAAAAAAATATTAAGAATTCAAATAATAAATTAATCAATAATTTAATTGTATAACCTTCACATAAAATAAATGATGAAAGTAAAATAATAATAATAATAAATATAATAATTTTAAAAGGTCAACAAATGAAACGTGCTTTTCGTTTAGGTATATAAAAATAAAATCTGATGAATAAAGGAGAGAGATTGCGAATCCACACTCCGCTGCAAACAAATCTCCCGTGAGATCCTCCCAAACGGCCTGAATTCTATGCCTATATAAACCCTCAGTCTGCCTCTGCATTGTCTCGCAAAGCCACAGTCTTCCTCCAAACAGTTTCGTGTAAAACCCTCAATCTGCAGCCCTCTGCCTTTGTGTTTGAACATCAATTTGCGATCCATTTGATAAGTTTGCTGTTCATCGTCTCCACCACACCACAGCCGCAACTTTAGTGACTGCGATCGGACCACCAGTTTCGTCCTTTGAAGGTATACTTTCTTCCAATCGATCTCTTCTATTTGCTTTCTACTCATTACTTGATACTATCACTGAACCCTCAGTAAGCGTTGTGATTTCCGGCAACTCAACCCTAATACTAAATACTTAAGCCTTGTGATTCTGGCGATTGAACCCTAATCAGAGTCTTAAACAGAAACACTAGGTTAGGTTTTGTGAAATGACTCCCGCCACACACACCTGAAACTTGCACAAAAAAACCGGGTACGGACCCGACCCGGTACCGGGTGTATCCGGTTCGTACCCGGAATAAACCAGCGGTTTCAACCCGAAGGGAACCCGGTATTGGACATAAAATTTTTTTTAAAAAAAATAAACTAAACCCGGTATTGGACCGGGTTCCGCACCCGACCCGACCATACCCGGGTATGACGGGTAGGGTTTTCCCGCAAGTGAACCCGACCCGGGTTCGTACCCGGGTTCACCAATACCCGGGTACAAAAAAACCCGACTGGACCGAACTGGTTCCGGGTCCGGCCCAAAACCCGATTTGTGCATGAGTTGATGGTTTTCCCATGTTGGGCCATGAAACCGGGCTAGCCCAATGGTGTCTCTACGGCCCATGAGACATGTTGTCTAGAAGGAGCGCCTAATGAGATAAGGCTTGTATTGTATTAGGTTAATGGGTCAAAATGGGTTGGTGGGCTTGAGTTTGGGCCTTGGTGCATTACTAATTGACTCGTTCACTTTTAACTTATGATGTCTATCAATCAGACTATCATACTGAGTGTTATGTTGCTAATTGTTTTTCTGAAAGGATCCTGCATGTTGGAATATGAAGTCGATTTGACAAAATAAATGTTTGTCTCTGCAAAGGAAATGTTTCATGTGTATAGCATGATTTTGATCCAAGATAACTGTTTCTCTCTACAAGAGACATGTAAGTTGAATGAAGCATGCACTAACCATAATTTCTTGTACACCTCTATATGATTATTAATTTATTATTTACTTACTGTATTAATATTCCAATTTCTTTTTCTTCTCTTTTGTTAAAGGTTTGACCACACACTCAATTAATGCCATCTTTCTTTTTCTTGATATATTCTTTGAGCACCCACAAACCATAATATCTTCTATAAAGTTAACTAAACACAGTTTCTTTTGTCTGAAACTAATTTCACCTGTATTTCGTACTTACACTCGTGTGGTTGTTGAAATGCAAGAGATTCTTGATTATCCAGGCTAAAGGTGGTGGTGCAATGGCATCAATAGCAAATCCTCATAGAGCTGGTAAGTACGTATTAACATTATTGTTGCTAAATTAAATTTATTCATTAATGAACCTAATTATACTCTTTATTATATGTTATTTATTCCATCCTTACATGCAGAAAATTTACTACTGTAATTTCATCTTCTATAAACCTTGCAGTGCAAAAGGAAAAATAGATAAATGTTATGAGCATAGCAAAGGCCCTTGGAAAAAGGTTTAGCAAAGTTTTATTAGAAGTACTTCATCCTCTTTATCATACCTTTTCACTATATAATTGTAACAACGTTCTTGTGACAGCTTATCTTTGATAAACTCAGAGGCGCTATCAAAGAGGAATAAAAGGTATTCTCATTGAAATAGTTTTAGTCAAAAGTCGCCAGGTGAGCATTTATTTGTAAATTCTCATCACATTTGGAACAAGATGTTGGAGATATATACGACTATGTTTTCCTCCACGGTTTGTCTATTATTTGATTCTGTAGATCTTTGTTTTCCTCCGCGATTTGTTATTAATTAATTTTTTCCTTATGTTTTTCTAGTATTTCTTCTCATTTTGTCTAATAGTTTGAATTATTTTTCTTGCAGTGTAATATATTCTGAATCTATACACAAACAGTGAGGTCTGTGCAGTGGCTAATTCTGTGCAGTGGCTAATTCCTATGCGATTATTTCTGAATGTCATCGTTCAAGTGAAATGATGAAGATGAAGTGCTTTCAATCAATTTGACTTATCAACTTTATATAACTTTTTTACAGGTTGAACATGCACAAGCTGGTTTAAAGCACTTGCTTCATCTCACAGGATTGTAAATCATCTCCATGGCAATTTTAGTGATACTGAGAGGTACATTTGGTGACACATGAAGTCACTTTTACAAGTATTTCGACTCCAATAAGTTATACATAGTGCTAATTATAGTGCTTTACTTGTTCAGGTAATGCCAAGGAATGTCAAATGTTTAATTCTAACTTTGAAGTGGATTGGACTTGAGAGACATTTGAGCAGACCTATGGGTCAAACATTTCACCTTTTCTGAACTTGATAAAGAAAGGTATGCTAATTTATAGTTGTATCTTCTTTATCTAGGTTTTTCTATATATACCTTGCTGTCTAATATCATAATTCTAAATTTGAAGTTTTAAATGCATGTGTTCTTAGTATGCCATGCTTCTTAATTTGTAGCTTTTGATTAACAAGTGTCATCATGTGTTATAATTGGAGCCCACAAACACTTAAATGTGCTTTAAGTCATGCTTATTATCCGATTCTATAAAAGTTCCTCAACATATTTATGCAATTTTGTATTATACTTTTTCATCATATGATTGTAACAAGAATCTTGTGACTCCTTTCTTTGAAACCCTTAAAGACACAATAAATGATTAAAAAAAGGTATGTTCATATATTTGTTCTAGTTAAAGAATAAGGATAAAAGCTGCAAGCTGAGCATCTATTTGTAAACTATTTTCAGATTGGGGAAGAACCGAGAGGTATATTATGTGGCTCCCTGTTTTCTTCCCACGGTTTGTCATTGATTTCTTTTCCTTATGTTTTTTTTATTTCAGTAGTACTTTTTCACCATATGATTGTAACAACATTCTTGTGACAGCTTGTCTTTGAAACCCTTAAAGGCACAATAGATGAGAAAAATAAGGTATGTTCATTGATTTGTTCCAGTTAAAGAATAAGGATAAAAGTTGCCTGCTGAGCATTTATTTGTAAACTATTTTCAGATTGGAGAAGAACTGAGAGGTATATATGATTATGTGGCTCCCTGTGTATACTATTGTGTCTTTGAAATCCTTAAAGGCACAATAGATGAGGAAAATAATTGATTTGTTCCAGTTAAAGAATAAGGATAAAAGATGTCTGCTGATCATTTTTTTGTAAACTATTTTCAGGTAGGGGAAGAACCGAGAGGTATATGCGATTATGTGGCTCCCTGTTTTCCTCCACAGTTTGTCATTAATTTCTTTTCCTTGTGTTATCTGATTTCAGTATTTCTGTTCATTTATCTATTTGTTTGAACTATTGTTCTTGCGCATAAGAATATTCCAGCTCATAGCTCAAGTTTATTCAAGTGGTCGAGGACCAATATGTGTCTCGGTTTGCTATTTTTTTATATGATTATTTAAATTGTCTTAATCTACTCTAATTTTTTTTGATGATATAATTTGCTTTGGAGCTCGCTTCCAGCACTACATGAATAGTCATTGTATTTTGTTTTTTTGTTTACTGTAAATGATCTTTGAAGGTTGCAAAGGTATATTGTTACTATAATGTTAATCTTGTGCAGAACTTTTACTATACTAAGCATATTAACCTTTTGTAATTGATACAGGAAGTTGTACATCAAACAGTCAATTTCATATATTATTCTGATCCACCGTGATGATAAAGGTTGAATGTTCCTTTTTTTGATCGTTGTCTATTTGTGTTTTTCATTTTAATTCATTTTGTGAAATTATGGATTTTATCGTGTATGCAGAATGTCATGAAGGACAGGTTACTGAAAACCTAGTGGAAACATTATGCAAAGGTGTGCTTCCAAACACTAGGAGAATTTTTCCATCAGGAGTCTGAATGGGTGGAAGACCAAGATGTGCTTTCAAAAACTAAGAAAATTGCCATCATAATAAACTTGCTCATAAGCCATCATAAAGTCAGAAGGAGCCATCATAAGGTTAGTAAAGCCACCGTAAGTTAGCACCGAACGAACTACAAGAGTTGTCTAAGCAATTGCAGGAATTGTTAGAAAAGGGATTTATACATCCCAGCTCTTCACCCTGGTGAGCTCCAGTGTTTTTTCGTGAAAAAGAAAGATGGACTCTTCAGAATGTGTATTGATTACCGAGAGCTGAACAAGGTGACAATCAAGAATAGATATCCACTCTCGCGCATTGATGACCTGTTTGACCAGTTGCAAGGATCAAGTTACTATTCCAAGATTGATCTTAGATCAGGTTACCATCAGCTTCGAGTTCGGGAGGAAGACATCTTGAAGACGGCATTCCAAACTCGTTATGGGCACTATGAGTTCGCAGTAATGCCTTTTGGATTGACCAATGTCCCAGCAGTTTTCATGGACCTCATGAACCGTGTTTGCAAATCTTATCTGGATAAGTTTTTCATTGTCTTTATTGATGACTTTCTAATCTACTTTCAGAATAAGGAAGATCATGAGGAACATTTGAGAATCATTCTGGAATTGTTGAAGAATGAACAATTGTATGCAAAGTTCTCAAAGTGTGACTTCTGGATGCAAGAAGTGCAGTTTCTTGGTCATGTGGTGAACGAAAAGGGTATACATGTGGATCCTTTAAAGATTGAAGCAATCAAGGATTGGCCGGCACAGAAAACGCCCATTGAGGTGCGACAATTCCTTGGTTTGGCAGGTTATTACCGACGATTTATCGAGAGATTCTCAAAGTTAGCACACAACCTCTAACTGCCCTGACCCACAAGGGAACCATTTACAAATAGGGCAGCCAAGAGGAATCAGCATTTCAGACACTTAAGGACAAACTCTGCAGTGCGTCGATCCTAGCCTTGTCAGAAGGAACGGATGACTTTGTTGTTTATTGTGATGCATCCATCCAGGGTTTGGGATGTGTACTGATGCAACGCAACAATGTCATTGCTTATGCTTCTAGACAACTCAAAGTACATGAGAAGAAGAACTAGGAGCTGTAGTGTTTGTCTTGAAAATCTGGAGGCACTACTTATATGGAACCAAGTGCACGGTCTACACAGACCACAAGAGCCTCCAACACATACATGACCAAAAAGAGTTGAATATGTTGCAACGACGATGGTTAGAACTGCTCAACGACTATGACTGTGCCATCAACTATTATCCGAGTAAGGCTAATGTGGTAGCCGACACCCTCAACCTCTAAATCTCGTCGAGTACGTGCATTGCAAATGACCATTCATTCCGATATTCCAGTGCAAATCAAGGCTGCCCAGTTTGAGGCCTTGAAAGTTGAGAATCTAAAATCAGAAGCCATGCGAGGTATGGAGAAACAATTAAAGACCATGGTCCTCCAATATCATGGTCCTCCAATATCACGTCGAAACTTCCTAACTCAAAAGGTATCAAGTCTATATCGAAGGCATGGTCCTCTAATATCATCGAGCACTTCCTAATAATCTCATCGGCCTGAACAACCCTACCATTGACTATTTATACAGAGTAGCTAATTTCTAGCCTACTAGGACTCAAATCAAGCAATTGCACAAACTTAGAAGATATAAAGCTATTGTCTGCTCCAGTATCAAATAATATAGATGCAAAGTGATGATTGAGTAAGTGCGTACCCGTGACAACATTCGGGTCCTGACGGGCATCGTTGGTCCAATGACAAATGCACGTCCCCGAGCTGTATTTCCTTGATTCGTCGGGCCTTGATTTCCAGCTATGGCCATCACTTGCTGCTGGTTGTTCCCTTGTTGACCCGACGCCCGATTCAGTCTGGGGCACATGTTTCTGTAGTGATCAGGGCCTCCACACTCATAACAGCCTCTGGCATTCCCGGCGGAGTTAACCGCGTTGACCGGTGCCACCAGATTCGGCGCCACTCTAAAGTCTTTTGCTAGATGCCCCGGGCGTCTACAGTTCACGCACACACGGCACGGCATTGCTGGGGGATGATGGAAGTTGCACCTATCACATTTCGGGTGCGGCCCAACATACTCTTTCTTGCCCTGTGTCACGGCCATAAAATTTCTGGTTGTCTTGGCCCTTTTGTCAAATTTCCCGGCACTAGACCGGCTCGTTTCCTCAACATCCTTCCTTTTCTCTGCCCCTTTTCCTAACACCCCTGTTCTCACCATCTCATCAGTTAGAGCGCCAGCCTTCAGAATTGCGCTCTGAATCGTAGGAGGAGCAGCTGCTGTTACCATCGCTCAGATTTGAGGCGCAAGTCCCCATATATACCTCTCGAACCTCTTTGATTCCAGAGTGACCAGATGTGGAACCAATCTTGCCAACTCGTGAAAACGATCAGTGTAAGCGGCGTGCCCAGCCCCCACCATAGCATGATTCCAGAATTCATGCTCCAGTTTCTGCATCTCGTTGAGGGGGCAGTATTCCTCAGTGATTAAGGCCTTAAACTCATCCTATGACATTTGTATCGCTGATTCTCTTCCCATAGCCTGAACCTGAGTGTTCCATCAAGTTAGTGCTTTGCCCTGTAGTGAACACGTGGCATACTTAATCTTCTAACTGTCGAGGCACTCGCTGATATCGATCACTGCCTCCATCTTCTCAAGCCATCTGGTCAGGGCTATAGCTCCACCTTTTTCATCAAACTCTTTCGGTTTGCAGGCCACAAACTCCTTGTACGAACATCCCCTTTTAGCATTAACAACCCCCAGTCTCATTACCGGTTGTTCCACCATTCCCGGTCTCCTGATTACTCTCGTTCCCAGTCGGGTTCCCATTATTCTCATTATCATTGCCACCATCCCCGTGGGGATGGTGATTCTGAAGAGCATCGCTCACTTGGGCCACGATAGTCGGGATCAGTGCGGCCAACTGTTGAGCGATCAGAGCTGCCATGTCAGAGTTTCCTGTTCCCTGATTGTTACTGGCAGGACCATCACTTGTTCTCGGTGCTCTACCTCTGCCTCTGCCTCTGCCTCTGCCCCTCGGGGCTTCACTTCGGCCACTGTTGCTGCGGGTAACTCTTCGAGGCGGCATTTTCTAATCACAAAAGTAGTAAACACATAAGCTTTAACCATTACAAAGTATATTGTTCATACCACTCATCAAGGTCCAGTATTCCAAGTTAATATCACACTTGTTGTTACCACACATCACATACAAGTAGTTCTCACACCATGTATAGGTAATGTTCCAACAGTAATCCATCATAATAATTGCAAATCCATGCATATAATCACATTAGTCTAGCGAAGGTTGTCTATTTCCTCCTCTTTCGAGGTTTCGGACATAACCTCCTCAGGGTAAATCTCAATGTTCGTGGTCAAGCGCAATAGCATGATCTGTAAAGATCTCTTCGGGTTTAATACCCGGATTTGATAAAACAACTAGGCGCGCAGAGGGAACGGAAGATCCAATAGAAGCATCCCATAAGGAATGAGCATAAGGGCTCCCTCACAGGGTGAAAAGATCACAAGGCAGATAGATAAACGAACAAGTAATGAGGAACACGTATGAGATATAAAATGCACACAACCCTGGCATGCAAATCTACATGAAGGTTCCTAGGTTATAGTCTAGGTCAAGTGTATTGTCTAATTCTCTATAACCAATGGCTCTGATACCAGTCTGTCATACCTCCGCTAAGAGCAGAAACACGGGGATGTAACGAGACGGGATCGTCATAACACATGGTAAGCATTAGAGATGCAATATAA
>BJCM01220999.1:0-12722 GCA_018326385.1 Flaveria bidentis | reverse complement strand
GAGTTCGAACACCTAAACCCACCAATGCATACACACAATCGAACATACGACACACATAAGCACATAATCGACACAAGAACTCAATAAAAACACATAAAATCTCCCGAGTTCCTACCTCGAATCCGGCCTTCTCTTGATCTTCTTCAATCCCCGACAGCACGCCTCTTCCTCTCTGAGATTTCGTCTGAAAAGAGCCTGATAGGGGGGGGAATGGGCGGCCATGCCCTCTTATAACACCCACTCTCTGTACCTTTGTCCTCTTTTACACTTTTAATCCTCCATCTTGGGTTAAACTTGCATTTGTTACCGTTATTATTAATGTGTGTTTTGATATATAGATTTTAATAATAGGTTTTACACAATTAAGCTCTAAATTTATGAATTGATTTTCACCTTCAGACTAACCACACATATAATAAGCAAGTACAGCTATTGAATGGTAGTATAGTTTTTGGTAAGAATCAAGTATCAATCAGTGAACATGATAGCTCTTGATACTAAGTTTTTATCATTATCTAGCCCATAAGAGATTGGTTGTAAATAATATGATTAACTAAATTAGTTAACAATTAGTCTAATTAAAGTAAGTGAATAAAGATAAAGATACTTAACCAAAGAAAAATATCATTTAGATTTCAGATCCACAACAAAACAATGACAAAATGCATGAAACTATGACGAGATCATTTTCACACATAAAATATGGAAGTAAATTAGACTCCTATCAAGGTCATCTAATTTTATAAGTCTTTGAAAAGCTAGAATGATAAATACATAATACCATCTAAAGTTATGCCATGAATAACCAATGATGTAATTAAGTTATTGTTAAAGATGGTTTGGACTCTTTTAAGATATCAAACCCACAAACATTTAAAAAGTTAACACAATATATACTTGATAACCACCCAGTTTGCATAATGTAACAACAGTTATGTAAATCTTTCAACTTATGAATGTCGTAACACAAATACAAAAACCATAGATTTACGCATTCTCTATAGTTGCATACAAACCTATGAGAAATTCATAACAAACAAAAAGATTTGTTTAACCATTTGTATAACGATGCACACTTGTTCGACTTTACTAGATAGTTGACTCTCATTTAGCATTCCTAGTCGAATGCCATAAACCACACACTAATGTATGCAGTCATGAAAAAATGTTCTAAAACATGAGGTTTTCTAACATAATGTGTTATAACACCTACAAGATTCATCATTTCATCAAATTAAAAAGGCACACGCAATCATTGAAGAACATTCATAACCTTGTAATAAGCATTAACCTAATCATCACCAAAATTTACCTGTAAAATATCAGTAAGCTAAGCTTCATTTAATCTAAGTATGAAAGAGTATTTAACCTGTGAGGCTTTACTAAAACCACAACCAAACTCATAACAATAAAAGAAAACATGATGAATCTAGATATTTTCAAAAAAAGAGAGTAGAGGTGGGTTGTGTGGAGTTAAATCTTCCTTTGAAATGTTTGATTTTCAATTTTTAACTTAAACTCTTGAGAAATTCCTTCCAAAATCACCACAAGATTAGAGAATACTAGGGTTTTCTTCTTGAAAATTTCACCCATCAAATGAGGAAGAAAAAGGGCTAAAAGGGTCCTTATACTTGTTATAGTTATGACAGAATCAACCATAGCCATAATACGTTGGAAAATAAGACCAAATGCTTATTATGGTCATGACAGAATTAGTCATGACCATAACACCCTCTAAACTTTCAAAATCTTTATGAATTTCTTGTCTTTTTCTTCTGAGATCACCAAGCAACCATTCAAAACTACAAACTTCAAATTAGTCATAATTTAGTATCGATAAAGATGAATATGTAACAAAAAAACGCTCAAAATGGAAAAAGATATGCATTATTAACATGCATATTTATTCACATATAAATTATCACAAGGTTGATCGTAAAAGAACCCCTCTAATGGTATCTAATGGTGAGAGTAATGGCTTTCTTATCTTAGCAGGTAGGCACTTCTTGATCTCATCATCTATGAACTTTGGGGCCCTTTTGCATCAAAATATCAAGAACTAAATATTGTTTGGTTGTTTTGGAACATAATAGTTAAAAGCACATCCTTCAAATATTTACCACTCACATTATGTATAGTGTATAAAAGTATGATTTTAATGACATGTAGTGATCGAAGATTTAAGAGAATACTTTTCCTATGTAAAAGTAGTTGAAAATGATATATATGAATTTTTTACTTGGTTAAAATGTGTTCGAAAGAAAATTAAGAGCCAAAATTTTTATAATGGGTTAAAAGAGCATCTTGCACAGGTCCAGTTATTTGTGGAGTAGAGTTGGCTTTTGGCATACTTAGATTAGCGATTAAAGTTTCTAATAAACTTATATAAGTGTTACTGGTAGTATAAATACAAGGGGTATTTACATATTTCTCTCTTTAATATCATTAATTATATATTTACTCAAGTTTAGAAATTAATTACATATCTCCCATTCCTAAAACATATAGATTACATATTTATGCATTTTATTAAGATTAACTTATTATATAACTGTTACCCTTATTTTTATTAGAGTTATTGAATTTTAATAATCTCAACTTTCATTTATTGACCGAGATTAATCCAACTCAAAAATATTTACAAATACTTCCAACTTTAAGATTACTTTCTTTCAACGATCTCTTACTAACCGAGAATTAACCTTCTCAAGTTTTTGATGACGTGGACTACTTATGCTGCCAAAATACTAAGTAGAAAGTTAAATTCTACCATCAGGTCCGTTAATTTGAAAATTCTGCACCCGAAAACTCATTAATCTTTGCATCCTGATCTGAAGCACTTGAATCATTGAAGGTATATTTCAGGTGATGATAAAGGCTAGACATCAAAAAATAAACCCAGTGGAGGTTGGGCGGATGCAAAGTTGAAAAATGACTAATAGTTGATCTCATTTTATCAAAAAAGCTAGTGGGGTTAACTAACAATTAGTAAAGGATCATTTAAAAAAAATAAGCTTAAAGTTAAAGTTTATGTAAACATTTCCTAAGTTGGGGCTAATCTCGGCTAATAAACGAAAGTTAGAATTATTAAAATACAATAACCCTTTTTATTAAGAAAGTCTTACGTATTTCCCTCTCTAAGACAATTAATTGTATAAATAAAAAAATAAAATTACAACTCTAATTACAAAAGTTTAAAACTATATTCAAAGCAACAATCACCAATTAATGAAGTTACATCTTCAAATTATATATAGTAACAAAAGGCAACTACATGTACAGAAAGTGCAAATAAATATGCTTAAATTACTATGACTTAATGCATGTTATTTTCTCAGAATTCATGGTCTTTAATCTTAAACTAGGTTTTACCGCCGCGTATTGTCGTGGCTATGCGAGTTTTAACGTAATCGTAAACCAAAATCGAAATGAAGGTTCGAAACCATAAAATCAACAAAGTACACAAAGTAAAACGCACCAAAACCCCAAATCGATAACACGCTAGAATATTTAGAACCCAAAACTAAATCAAAACGCAACACCATACAAAAAATATACTAAAATCAAAGCCGCAAGAAGGCGACACAGTGTAAAATAGAAAAACTGACGAAAACCAAAGCCCCAAAAAAGCGAACAAAAGGAAAACTCAAACCTTAATAGCGAGGACCGTCAGGGTATCGATAATGAATGAAAAAAGTAGGAACCCGGAGAAAGACAATGCCAACGAACATAATCGAAACACACATCAAAGAGATGTGTCCAAAAACCCACAAAAAAACCCCACCCTCAAATCTCAAACCCACACCCAAAACAAACTGTATAAACACAAACAAAAAAAACATCACCGACCAAAGGTTTTAATAAGAATAGTAATTGAAGATTTACCAATCGAACCCCTCCACTACTCAATTTATGGTATTGTCCTTACTAATTCAAACTTGGTTTTATTTAACTTTCCATTCAAATTTTTTAAGTCTCATTATATATTATATATAATATTAATTAGCAAGCGGGGTTGTGTATTATTAGTTGTATCAAAGCTTTAGTGGGTTGCACCCACTTTTGTTTTCTTTTTTTGTTTATTTTTTTGTTTTTTTATTTTATTACTTTTAACTACAATACTTTTATATTTTCTACAATTTAACCCTTATAATTTTTCATTTTCAACTTTGGTTGCCTATACTTTTTATTTTTTACAACATTTTTGTTTTACGTTTCGTTTTAAATTTTACGAGTTCACACGCCGCAATGTGCGCGTATGGTTTAACGTTTTTATGCCTATCCTTTTTCCATTGAATGGCCCCGTCAAAACCTGCGGTTCTTAGATCTACTTAGTTTTGATCTTTTATGTTTTACATTTCACATGTGGCGTTCAATGTTTTTATGTCTACTATCAGTTCAGTTTAATTTCCCCCCTTTTTTTCTTTTTTAATACAAGTTTTTCCAGTGTTGATGGTCACTAATGGTCGTATGAAATTGGTGCTACTTGGAATTTTTTTACACCCTTCACCGCAACACGAGGGGGTTAATACTTGTTCAAAAACAGTTGCCAAAGTCATAAACAATTACAATGCCAAAAAAAATCAATATGTATAATCCCTTAATAAAAATAAAGGTAAAATAATCATTTGATAAGTTAATTTAAAAAATAGATAAATATGTAATATATGTGCTTTGAGAAGATAAAATATCTAATTATTTTTTTGATTTGAGGAAATATATAATTTATAGTCTTAGAAAAGAAAAATATGTAAAAATCTCTAAATCATAATATTGTGCATATTTTATTATTATAATTATCAAATGTAAAGTTTTTTTTAATACTTGGTAGTTAGGTACAAGGAGCACCCTCATTCTCAGGAATGGCGTGCCTCGGCACCTCCTGGCAACATCGCCGCCACCTCCTTTTTCATGTTGCATAGCGTACGTTTCAGGCACCCGCTCGTTTTGTATTCCATCCAAAAATAGGGGTTAGAATGTCTCCCCTTAATGACTAGTTGCACATGTGACATGATGTGGTATGAGTGTAACCCTTTGTAGAGAATTATGAAGAGGCTGATGCAACCCAAATACAAAGTCTATCCTGCATGCTGCACAAGTGAATTGAAGAAGAATGCTTAGGAAGTTTCACACATGCAACTGAAATATTCTAAGTGTGAAATCTTCCGAAGCCAAGACCAATATCTTCCGAAGTCAAAGATGAAGTCTTCCGAAGCCTCAGAGACAAAGTCTTCCGAAGCTTCAACTCATGAAGACATATTTCTTCCAAAGACTTTTGACACATGCTTTATCTGATTTACTGTTCCATAAAGATGGACACCTTTCCGTTGTATCTCTGTAAAATCACCAACTTACATGAGTTGGTGAAAAGGTCCATGCTTTTGGTAACTGTACATTGAGGTCTTGAGTTTATAACTTTCTACTTCATGTACTTTATCTTTTTTGTAATAGATAAGGATGTGAGCTATGGCATGTCATAGTCACTAGTCAAAAGGCAATCTGCCTTTTGACTCTACAATTGATTTTGTTTGTGTCTAGTCAATTGTATCCAGCTAGCTTTCAAAGTATAGCCGGCTATAGGATGTAATATAAGTATTCCTTGTTCTTGTATCGTTCCTTTATGCTTTGTAACACTTGTAATAGAACTTGAAAAAGCAAAATACTGCATCCTTGAAAACTAAACACTTGTGTTCTCTTGTTATGTCTCTTGCTTATTACTTGTGTTCTTAGTTTCATAATTGTGGTTAATCCAATCTTACTGTTTGATTAAGTTTGGTTAATCTCCTCTTTGTGTTGTTGTATTGTAAGTGACCTCCTTCACCGGTCCTACATTTGGTATCAGAGCTTTCCAGGCTCTTGATATAAGATCTCACCATCTTAAGATCCCTCACACACACAAATACTAAACTTTTCAAATGGCAGCCATTTCCAAGACTGATATGAAAACTAGAACCATGAACAAATCCCCACTGATCACTCTTGATGACTTTGATACTTGGTGCCTGAGAATGGAAGGTTTCATCAGGTCTCTAGACTTAAGAATATAGGAGTCTATTAAAAATAGACCTTTCATACCTAGCACCCCCTCTACTACTGGTGCTGGTATGATCCCTAAGGATGTGGCTAACTACTCTGATGAAGATAGGAAGAGAGTAGAGATTGATAGAAAAACCATGACAGCCCTTCAAACTGCCCTTCCAAACTTTATGTATAGAGGTTTCAAGAAGTGCAAAACGGTTAAGCAGCTGTGGGATGCACTGAAATTGATGTATGAGGGTTCTTCTGAAGCCAAGGAGAACAAGAAAGATCTCCTAAAGCAGTAGTTTGAAAACTTCACCTTCAAAACAGGTGAAACCATGACTAAGCAATACTTCAGGTATGTTAAGATTGCGGATCCCCTTGTGGATGGAGGAGTTCCTCTTGAGAACAAGGACATTGTAAGGAAGTTCATGTCCTCACTTCCTAGGCAGTGGACAAACTACTGTGTCGTGATCAAGAGGACTGAAAATCTCAAAACTCTTACTCTAACAGAGTTATATGGGATTCTCAGTGGCTACCAGATGGATATGAACATGCAAGGTTCATCTGGCAACTCCAACAATCAAATGGGTTCAACATGCATGTGGTTGAAAGGGATAGCATAAAACCCCAACATCATCTCATATGCTACTTAGACAATTCACCAAAGGGTCCTTTCATCACCTTCCCAGAGACACCTAGAAGAACTACACTCAAGGAAGCCCATTACAAGAGACAAGCTCTTCTCAAGCCTTTGTGTCTTCTGATGAAAGTTGTGACAGCTTTCTTTTCACCCTTGAAGACTTGGATTGTATCCATCCAGATGATTTGGAGTACATGGAGATAGTTTAGCAGATGGCTCTTCTCACTCACAAAGCCAAGAAGTTCTACAAGAGGACAGGAAGGAAATTTCCAAGCAATACAACTAGTGAAAAGTTTGGAGTGGACAAAGGCAAAGTCAAGTGTTACAAATGTAACTTGATGGGCCACTTTGCCAAGGAGTGTAAGGAACCTAGAACAAATGCTGGCCAAACACAGTCCAGACCCAACTACACTTATAAAGCTCCTCAGAATGAGAAGCCAAAGCAGCAAGTTGTTGTTGTTGTTGAAGAATGAAGCTTTGACTGTAGCTTTCAGGTGGAAGATGCTTCTCTAAACCAAGCACTGATGGCAGATCATGATGAAGCCAAGGTATTGGAACATATCTGTACCCATGAATGCATTTCTAAAGTTAATAGATACAGGTCCTATAACTTGGAAATGAGATCTGATCTTGAGTCCTTAAACATTTTAAAAGCTGATTTTAGAAAGTCTTAAAATGATTATATGTTGGAGCATATATTGTCATATATAGTATGTCCGTCGCTTGACGAATAGTCTAGGCTTAATGTAATACACCTGATATGTTGTAAACACATGAAATTGGGTCATTCACAGGAGCATATGCGAATGAGACTCAGTCGTACGACTGAGCCATGCTAATGGACCAGTCGTGCGACTAAGAGATGCGATGGGGCCATTCATAAGGCTGAACCATAAGTATGGTCCAGTCGTACGATTGAACCATTCACATGGTCCAATCGCACGAATGGGCCCAGTCGCATCTGATATGGGCTAAGGCCTATAAATACCAGTTTCATTGTAGAGAGGTTAAGGATTGTGCCCGGGTTCTAGGTGCTGCCGGATGAGAGGGGAGATCATGCTCGATCTTCCCTTGTCAAGAGTCGTGATTCTTATGTTGTAACGAGCTTGTAATCGTTAGGTTTTATAAATGAAACCATTTTATTATAGTTCGTTTTATTGTTTATCTCTTGGTTTTGGTTTTGTTTCCTTCAGTCAAGAATACGCTCGGATGTCTACCGATCCAGCGACTTCACAATTGGTATCAGAGCCGGTTACTACTGGAATGATCTAATCATCATTCTAGCAACCCGAGCTCTTGCTTTCTGGATCTATTTTAGGTTCTTTGACGTTAAACCCAGTTTGTGTTCTTCGTGTTTTGCTCAGATCTTGTTACGTGTGTTGTTTCTATGTTAAAATCGAACTCGAAACCACGTTCTGATCACCCTTGCGAATCTTATGATGTCTACTTTGGGTCGGTTCATGTAAAATTCATAAGATTAGGGTTTTAGGCTCATGCGACTGGACCATGCGAACGGACCATTTGTACGACTGGACCATGCTAATGGACCATTCGTATGACTGAACCATGCTAATGGACCATTCGTACGACTGGACCAGTCGTATGTTCAGTCGTGCGACTGGACCAGTCGTATGTTCAATCGCACGAATGAGCCATCCGCATTGACTCATCCGCATTTGTTCTAGACAAAAAAAAGGAGTCTGGAATTGCCTCTTGCACAGATTTGAGGATGAGCAAAGCATATTCACCTTGAGGTTCTTTTGTCAAATAAGTTTGATGTATACCCCATTATTCGTCGGACTTCCAGAATAGGTGAATGTAGTTGGAACACGAAAGAGAGAAGAGAAGATGTCAGCAGTCGGTGCTGATTTTATGGGGTAGTCAGGAGCATCTAACTATTTATGGGCCAATCAAGTTATATCTATCCGCACAGAGAGGATTCTCATTCTTAGGGGGAATCCATGTATAGAGAAATTGAAGACGCAATCAGAAAGTGATGATGTGAGCTGGTTTCTGATGATAAATCTGAGTGCATGTTGATTTGTTTGAGATTGGCAGCTATGGATTGGAACCTTCTACCTTTTGCCTAATACACTGTATGAAGACGTTAAGAAAGCACAATGTCTATATATTGGGATATGCTGAATTTGAGGGGAAATTTCCGTAGGTGTTAATGTTAATCAGGTTAGCCTGTGTGAAGATTGAAGCAATGGAAAACTATTCATGTCTTTATCTAGAAAACTCAGTCATATGGGGAATCTTGCTGCTATGATGGTGTTCTACAAAGTAAACGAAAGTTATTGTGCCTAACTTCATTTTTAGGGATACTGTAGCAACCTGACGGATCAGCAACGTTGGCTAATATGGTTTTTTGTTTGATTCTATTGGAAACCAGAGCAAAGATTGACTGAAGATTGTAAGAGGTGTTATCTACTATTCGCAAGCAACGTCCAAGGGGGAATTTGTTAGAGCATATATTGTCATATATAGTGTGTCCGTCACTTGACGAATAGTCTAGGCTTAATGTAATACACCTGATATGTTAGAAACACATGAAACTGGGTTATTCGCAGGAGCATATGTGAATGACACTCAGTTGTACGACTGAGCCAATCTAATGGACCAGTCGTGCGATTGAGAGATGCGATTGGGCCATTCGTAAGAATGAACCATAAATATGGTCCAGTCGTATGATTGAACCATTCGCATGGTCCAATCGCACGAATGGGCCAGTCGCATCTGATATGGGCTAAGGCCTATAAATACCAGTTTCATTGTGTAGAGAGGTTAAGTATTATGCCCGGGGCCTAGGTGCTGCCGGATGAGAAGGGAGATCATGCTCAATTTCCCCTTACCAAGAATCATGATTCTTATGTTATAACGGCTTGTAATCATTAGGTTTTATCAATGAAACCATTTTATTATAGTTCGTGTTATTGTTTGTCTCTTGGTTTTGGTTTTGTTTCATTCCGTCAAGAACACGCTCGGATGTCTATAGATCCAGCGACTTCACATTATAAACTGAAGATGAGCTAGGATCAAATGAGATAGCTCCTCCACACACAATCTTGTCAGTAAGATCTCCTAGGTGTGGAACTTGTGAAGATGAGCTTCCTCTCATAGATCCTTTGAGTGAAGATATTGAAGAAGTGATAGTGGGGAATTCCTTTAAGAAGAGTGAAGAGGAGGATTCTAAGAAGGGCCACTATCCTTTTAAGGAGAAGAAGACTGTGATGACCAAGTCAATGAGAAAGAACTTCATCAGGAAGAGCAAAAGAAAAGCAAGGAAGGCTCAAGAGATCAAGGCTACTTTTGACTCCAAGCAGAAGCAAGTTTTTATCTCAGCAGGTTTTGAATTAGTAAACACTAAAAACATCAACCTAAACTCTTCTGCTAAAAGTTCTGGTTCTTGTTCAAATCATCTCAGTTCTAAGAAGAAGACTGGTCTGCTCTGTACCACTGTTATACATCCTGGACCATCAAACTCCAATAACAGTTCCAAGCCCAAAACAATTGTTTCAGCATCTGCAAAGATGAAGGTGGAGAAGGGATGTGACCAAAGTCAGTCTTATTCCTAGCAGAAGGCTCTTGGGAAGAAGAAAATGGAGTGTGTTATGTGTGATTGTACTACTCATCTTGCTAAGGATTGTCAATACAATCCTAAGGGTACTCTTTACATGACCAAACCAAGGATTTTCAAGAGTTCCAAGAAGATTCAAGATTCGGAAGGAAAATCTATTTCCTTCGGAAACTCCAAATCTAAGAAGAAGGCAAGTGGAAATTTTTCTTCGGAAGAAAAGTTGGTCTCAGAAGAAAGGAATACTTCCGAAGCACTAAAGTCTGCTGTGGTGTCTGCAGAATCTTCCGAAGGGTCAGTCATCAAAACTTCCGAAGTATCAAAAGCTTCCGAAGTATTGAAGGTCAAGTCCAAGACTCCAAAGGTGGTGTGGAAGTCTAAGAAAGACCAAGTGACTAAAAATTCTCCATCAACAACAGCTCAAGATCCTCTTAGCACAACCATAGGATCTATTACTGTTGCATTAACTTCTATTTCACTTTGTGAGCCGAAGACAAGTAAGGCTTGGGTTTCCAAATGTAACTAATCATTTTGTTTGTGTAGGGACAGCCCAAGACAAACAAAATTTTCTGGATCATTAACAGTGGTTGTTCCACGCACATGACAGGAAATAGGTCACTACTCCAAAACTTTGAAAGAATTGATTGAGGGCCAGTTGCTTTTGGAGGAGATGAAGGTGGTTACATTTCTGGAAGGAGCAAGGTCAGAAATGGTAAGCTTAGTATTGAAAAGGTAAACTTTGTCAAAGAGCTTGGGTACAATCTTCTGAGTATATCCTAATTTTTTGATCAGAGTCATAACATACTCTTTATTGAGCATGAGTGCATTGTTCTCAAGCCCGGGGTGATTATCCCTCATGAGCATATCCTGCTTAGAGCCCCGGGAAAGGGAACATGTACAAGATGGATTTGCAAGAAACATCTCCCTCTGGAGAAGTTTCATGCTTTCTGTCTAAAGCCAATAGTGATGAGTCATTCCTATGGCATAAAAGAATGTGTCATGTAAACTTTAGAAACATGAATAAACTTATAAAGAATGATTTGGTAACTGGAATGCCAAAGAAAGAGTTTACAAGTGATGACCATTGTGTTGCATGCGTGAAAGGGAAGCAACATAAGGTATCTCACAAGCCTAAGGAAAGGAACTCCATCACTACACACCTACACTTGTTACATATGGATCTCTTTGGCCCTACCAGTGTAATGAGTCTAGGAAGGACCTCTTACTGTGTAGTGATCACATATGACTTTACGAGATTCACTTGGGTCTTCTTCCTTAGAACTAAGGATGAGACTCCAGAGATTTGAAGAGTTTCATTTTGAAGATTAAGAATCAATCTAATCACAAGGTCAAAATCATAAGATGTGATTAGGGAACTGAATTCAAAAACCAAATCCTTGATACATTTTGTGAGGAAAAAGTATTACAAGACAATACAGTGCTCCCAGGACTCCTTAGCAAAATAGTGTTGCTGAGAGGAGAAACAGGGCACTGATTGAAGCTGCAAGAACCATATTGTTTGACTCTAAGCTGCCCATCACCTTCTGAGTAGAGGCAGTCAACACTGCTTGCTATGTGCAGAACAGAGTTTTAGTAGTTAAGACTCATAGCAAGACTCCTTATGAGCTTTGGCACAAGAGGAAACCTTTCATTGGTTTTCTCAGGTCATTTGGATGTCCTTGCAACATCTTGAATACCAAAGATTAGATTGCCAAGTTTGCTGAGAAATCAGATGATGGACACTTTATTGGATACTCTTCCCAAGCTAAGGCTTACAGAGTGTATAATCTCAAAACTAGAATTGTTGAGGAGTCAGCCAATGTGACTTTCAATGAACACACACCTTGTGTAGCTGGTTCTGGTCCTAATTGGCTATTTGATCTTGATTTAGTTACCAACTGTTTTAACAAATCTTGTGAGACTGTTTCAGGATCTGCAGAAAATTTAAACATTGGTGATCCTGATCCAAGATTTGAGCTGAGAAGATCTTTAAGTAACACATCTTCAGCTCCAGTTGGAACTACTTCTGCAAATGAAGTTTCTATCAGCACTACAATGACAATTTCAGTTGATACATCTAGGATGCCTTCAAATTCCAGCTCAGAGGCTCCATAACCAGATAAAGATGCTTCACATGTAGAAGAAACCAATGGAGGTGGCGACAGTGATCAAGAGTTTCTTGATGCTGATAACCACTCCATAGATGACAACATCAATGATGTCACACACTCATTGGATCAAGTCTCTCTTGATAAGTGTGCTGATGTGGTGGGTGAAACATCTATGCCAGATCTAAATTTCTCTAATTTAGATCTCTCTCAACAAATTGTTGTGATCCCTTAGCTAAGAATCCACAAGTCTCACCCTACCACAAACATCAGTGGAGATGTTGTCACAAGGGTAAGAACAAGAGGTCAAACCCATGAAGCAAATGTTTGTCTTCACTCTTGTTTCTTGTCCCAGATAGAGCCAAAGAAAGTTGAT
>BJCM01220992.1:0-13051 GCA_018326385.1 Flaveria bidentis | reverse complement strand
ACTCAATCACCTTGTTCAGTCGTGCGATTGGTCCACTCGCATGGTCCAGTCGTGCGACTGAAACAAATTACTTAGTTAAACACATTCTTGAACCTTTAATGATTCAGAAAATGTCTAACAACTGTAAGCCTATATAACATGTTCATATATGCGTGTACCAATACCTAATATCAATAGATATAACATTAAACAATCAACAAACATTCATAGAAGAGATTTTTTTTCATAGATTCAACATTACATATGCGTTATAAGATGAAAGTTTACTACATTTAAGATCACTAGACTAGAACTAGGGACATGTGTACCAACACCAATAACAAGCTAAACAAACACCAATAAATATTTATTTGTTGATGAGATCAGACAAATAAATATTGACACAAATTAAGAAAATGGGTTTTCTAAAACGTTGCTTTTATAATAGAACAACATTATATGGATAATTTGTTCATGAGAAATTATTTGTTTCATTATTTAATTGAGTTAAATAATAACAAATAAAAGTGTGTTAATGTTATAAAATTAAAAGAAGTTTTAATTTTATAAACTTATGGGTTGAATGTGTAAGTTTTTTATAAAAATTAAAATGGGGGGAACCCATTTTGAATGGGATTTTCGGCCGCCCAAGGAGGTCCACTCCTTGGGATTGCATGTCTTGGTTATTTACAAGACTTTAATCTATCTTGCACTCAACCTTTAACTTACACACTCTCTCTCACACACACAAGCAAGAGAACTTTCTCCAAAACCCTGAAAATTTTCGGATCTAAGTGAAAAAAGGTGCTGAAAATTTTTTTTTTGTAAGAGGCACAAGAAGAGGGTTCTTGGTGTTGCACTCCCTAATAAGCTAGGTGTTTGGAAGAGCTTGTGGGTATACAAGCTTGAGGCTTTCTCTCTTGGAGGCTAGATATTCAAGAAGCATCATCATCTTCTCTTCATCCATACTACATCTTCTTGTTCTTGAAAGGTAGTTTCAAGAATACTCCATGGTTGTTCTTTTCATTTTGATAGCATGTCATTTCACATATATAAATGATCCTTGTTTATGGGTTTTGTCTTTGGTTAAAATGGTTCAAATTTCAGATTGTTAAACACATTTTAACCACTAATATCAACTGCATTTTTGAAGTTTAAATGGTTAAACTTGCTTTGATAAACTTGTAACATAACCCAACAATGGCATCTAGAGCCGGTTATGTGGAATACTTGCTTCAAAAGTTCTTGAAAATTTAGTTTTCATGGACTTTTTCAACCCATTAGGGTCTGTTTAGTTATGGATGAATGAATCCCTTATGTTTCAACGTTTAATCTTACATGCTTTAGTATAAACCTTGAAAGATTAACATCAAATGGTTGATTATATTGTTTAGAAAAAAACCCTAAAGTTTTGGTTCATGTTGGCCAGAACTTTAAGGTTAATAAAAGGGGTTCATGGTTATTCTTGGATGTTGTATATGATACGTACTATGGTGCATAACATAGCCTTGACCTTATGTGTTTTGGATTTAGTTGATTGTGTTTTGTCATGTTAGATTTGATTCTTGAAAGGGTTGTAATATTTGTGTTCGTATTTTGGGTTGTAATTTATTTATTCCTTGGTTATGTAATAAATAGATTAGATGCATTTCTTTTAATAGAAAAATTGTATTAGGTTATAATTTTGTAAAAGAAGATGCACAAGATGAAGACCCAAAGAAGGACACAAAAGACATGGACACTTGAAGCATTTGGATGTGGATTCAAGTGGGAGTCCATGGACACATTTATTGTGTCATTGTTAACCCTTAGGAAAGACCTTATGACAACACTTGTGATGGCAAACAAGTGTAGTCAACTTAGTGGCTATGGTTATGAACTTATGTTTGTATGATTATGCTTGTTTGGTTGTTTGTTGTATGGTTGTTATTTTATATTTGGATATGCATAACAAACTCATTAACAAACTTAACAAGGTGAAAATTGATGATTCTTTATCATTAAATGATTAATAAAAGGTTATTAAAAGGATTAATGATTTTAATAAAAGGGGTTTTATAAAAAAGGTGAACCATAGGGTACCATGTATTTCAAAGCATACAAATACAAGGTACATAGAGTTTTCTAAACTAAGATTATGAAAACTAAAAATTTCTTTTTTAAACAAGTTTAACACCGTCCTTTTGCACAACACTTGAGTCACTTGGAAACTTCTAATGGGATAAAGGTTACCTAACCATTTTGAGGGAACTGCAAGTAGGGTGACTTGATTTGCAAACCATGTGGGATAAAGGTCACCTACAATATGGTTTACAAAGGTGTTGATGGGATAAACGTGCCGACCATAAATATGATGTTTAAGTCGATCCCATACCCCTAGAAGTTGCAAAGGATTGCAATTGTAAAAATGTTGGCTACCTTGTTAATTTAAATAATGGGATAAAGGTCACCGAACCACTACTTAAATGTAGCGTTGGATTCTTGTTTTCTAAAACCGTTTAAGACACTTAAAAGGGCTTTAATTATTAAAATATGAGAATATCAAAAATACTAAAATTGAACTTTGTTAAATTTTGTAGATGGCCACCAACAACAATGAAAATAATGATATCCCATCCACTCACTCACTATCACTAAGGACCATTCTCCAAAAGGAGCATCTAAACTATAATAACTTTATAGATTGGTTTCGAAACTTGAAAATTGTTCTCAACCAGGAGAAACGATCATATATTTTTGACGATCCGCTTCCCGGTCAACATGATGAGGAGGCCTATAATAATTGGGTGAAATACACTAAGGACTCGGTCCAAGTGTCTTGCCTCATGTTGGCAAGTATGACTCAGGATCTCCAAAAGGAGTATGAACATCATGGAGCATACGACATGATTACCCAGTTGAAGGAAATGTTCAAACAACAAGCAAGGGTAGAGTGTTTCAAAACGGTTCGAGCACTCCATGCATGTCGTATGGATGACACCCAATCTGTTTCATCTTATGTACTTAAGATGAAAAGCCACATTGATCGCCTCGAACAGCTGAATTGTCCCGTCTCGAAAGTGTTGGCTATAGATTTGATCCTCAACTCTTTGTAAAAAAGGTTTGACAACTTTGTTATGAATTATAACATGAACGGGTGGGACAAGAACATAAGTGAGCTTCACTTTATGCTCAAAACTGCCGAGGGGGGCATGGGTAAAATGGTTTTACCCATTCTCACCATCAATGAAAGTGGGAACAAGAAGAGGCCTCACCCCGCGACCAAGGAAAACGTTGCCAAGGGCAAAGGGTACGTTAAGGGAAAGGGAAAGGGAGTGGTAAGAGCGCCACCACCAAAACCAGCGGAGAAGAAGCAAAAGGTTACTTCGAATGACCCATGCTTTAAGTGTGGGGAGATTGGACATTGGGCAAGAAATTATCCAGTGCATCTCAAAGAGTTTCAAGCTAAGAGGGATGTCGGGCAAACCTTAGGTACAATTTTCATCATTCATATTGATCTAAATTTAATATCCTCTAACACATGGGTATTGGATACCGGATGTGGAACTCACATTTGCAACTTATTGTAGGGGTTCAAAAGAAGTAAGGACTCCAAGAAAGGGGATGTTAGCCTCTACATGGGGAATGGGGCAAAATTTTAAGTTAAAGACTGAGGTAACTACATCTTGAAGTTTCCAAATGGTTTGGAAGCAATTTTGAACAATGTTTTGTATGCTACTAGTTTGACTAGGAACATTAATTTTGTTGCCCAATTAAGGCAATATGGTTATGTTTTAACATTTATTGAAAATAAAATTCATGTTTCTTTAAATGGCATATTTTATTTTAAAGCTATTTCTATAAATGGTATTTATGAATTGGTTCATGAAAACACATTATATGATAGCTCATTGTACCAAACCACCACCAAGAAACTCAAATTGGATTTGAGTGATACGTATCTTTGGCATTGTTGTCTTAGTCATATAAACAAGAAGCGCATACAAACACTTCAAAAGAACGGTCTTTTGAAAGCAAGTGAATATGATTCATTTGATGTATGTGAATCTTGTTTACATGGTATAATGAATAAGGCACCTTTTAGTGGCAAATCCGAAAGGGCAAAAGATTTATTTGGCATCATACATTCGGATGTATGTGGTCATTTTAAACCAATGACTAGGTATAATGAAAGATACTTCATTACCTTACCGACGACCATAGTCGATATGGTTATGTGTATTTCTTCAGACACAAAGATGAAACTTTTGAAATGTTCAAAATCTTCCAAAATGAAGTAGAAAATCAACTCAACAAGAAAATAAAAATTCTCCGCACCGATAGAGGAGGTGAATACCTAAGTGATGGTTTTAGAGATCATCATAGAAGTTGTGGTATTGTCTCACAACTATCTCCACCTGGAACACCATAACACAATGGTGTGTCCGAGTGGAGAAATCAAATTCTATTGGATATAGTTCGATCTATGATGGCTAGAAGCTTATTGCCTCTATCATTTAGGGGTTTCACATCATGTGGTAAACTTTTGTCTTGCCGAATTTGTTTTTACTCATCCACGTTTCCCAAATGTGATTGACTTTAACACTCAAAACTACTTTGTGTATCAAAATGAACAAATAATGTGCTTAATCTCTTTCGTCATGGTGATGCATGAAAGTCAAGAAATGCGGGCAAATTTCTTTTCTACTACATTTGTTGAAGTTAATGTGATGCAAGGAATTTACTCTATCGCATTTGCTATTGTGAATAAATGCTAATGAACTTTGTTTTTCTGCATTTGTTGTAATATACAAATGTTGATAACTTTTGTTCACACGCATTTGCTACATTGAACAAATGTTGTTAAGTTTTTACACTTTCGCATTTGTAACAGTACACAAATGTTGATGAATAATTTTCTTTCCGCATTTACTACAATGAACTTAAAATTTTAGCCACATTTTTTTTTGAAACTTTTAATGTTAGTAAAATCCATTAAATTGACTATTTAAATCTAGGTCAAAAGGTTTTTTAATATTTTTCAAATTTTTGGAGACTACAAACTTCGACGATAGTTCTTATTCATTGTTCTTCTTCCATCATCATCACTATCATCAAAACCTATTTTCTAAGATCCATTCACCCTAAATTCCTCAACTTAGATTCATTACAATAGTATTATTGAAGAAAAGGTGAAGATCTTCAAGTTCAAAACCTAAAAATAGTCTAACATCTACACTGATATTGAACTTAAAACCATAGGTAAAAGAAACAAACATGAAAATTGAACTATGTTATTGAATCATTGACATTTTCAATTGAAAAGAACTTGATAATTTTGAGAATAAACAACAAACAAGTGATTTTCATGAATCTTGGTCATCGCATGAACAGGGTAACTCAGAAATCGAAATGTTGGAAACAAAAGTTGATTCCAAGGATTGAAATGGGTTAAAATAATAATAGATAATCAATACTATTGGAACTTGTTTGCCCAAGACACATACAAGATTGATGTGGTTAGTACATTATGATCCGAGCCGGGTCATACCCAATAACAAGCTAAACAAACACCAATAAATATTTATTTGTTGATGAGTTCATACAAATAAATGTTGACACCAATTTAGAAAATGGGTTTTCTAAAATGTTGCTTTTATAATAGAACAACATTATATGGATAATTTGTTCGTGAGAAATTATTTGTTTCATTATTTATGTGAGTTAAATAATAAAAAATAAAAGTGTGTTAATGTTATAAAATTAAAAGAGGTTTTAATTTTATAAACTTATGGGTTTAATGTATAAGTTTTTTATAAAAAATAAAATGGGGGGAACCCATTTTGAATGGGATGTTTGGCCCCCCAAGGAGGTCCACTTCTTGGGATTGCATGTCTTTGTTATTTACAAGACTTTAATCTCTCTTGCACTCAACCTTTAACTTACACACTCTCTCTCACACACACAAGCAAGAGAACTCTCTCCAAAACCCAGAAAATTTTCAGATCTAAGTGAAAAAAGGTGCTAAAAATTTTGGTTTTGAAAGAGGCACAAGAAGAGGGTTCTTGGTGTTGCACTCCCTAAAACGCTAGGTGTTTGGAATAGCTTGTGGGTATACAAGCTTTAGGCTTTCTCTCTTGGAGGCTATACATTCAAGAAGCATCATCATCTTCTCCTCGACCATACTACATCTTCTTGTTCTTGAAAGGTAGTTTCAAGAACTCCCCATGGTTGTTCTTTTCGTTTTGATAGCATGTCATTTCACATATATAAATGATCCTTGTGTATGGATTTTTCTTTGGTTGAAATGGTTCAAAATTTTAGAATGTTAAAAACATTTTAACCACTAATATCCGCTGTGTTTTTGAAGTTTAAATGGTTAAACTTGCTTTGAAAAACCTGTAACAAAACCTAACAAATACAACCATGAATAACTTAACAGAAATGATCATGCATATCTAAATCAGATTAGGTCAAATTCTTATGAAACAATACCTATGAACACCCAATTTTGACCATAAAAAGTCAAACTGAGAAAATTCATTCTGATTTGTGATAATCATTCTAATATTTGTAATTCATTATTCTAACTCATGCCTCGATTGTAAGTTACATTGGATAGCGTTAGATGGAGCAAGCTCCATAATTTAGTGGTTAATTTACCCTGATGTTCCTGAGGTAGAGAGTTTAAGAGATATGATAAGATTCATCTTGACTACTAGAGTGGCTCATGCTATTACTGATAGACCATTTTTTATGAGAAATTCATAAGAGCATTCAGGGGAACTGCAAAAGTAACTAATATAGATGGTGTCAAGACTCATTCAACAAGAATTACTAATGATCAGACTCTAGCTATCACTAAACAAACTATGAGACAGTGTCTATAGTTTGGTGATGATACATACACTCCATTGGAACTGGATGATTATGAGATTATGACCTTCTTTGCCAACATTGAATATGAAGGAGGATATGAGGGAAATCAGATAGTAAAAGGGTGGATGGACTTGTGCAAGATCATTTGAAGGGGTTTGGTCACTTATAACACAACACACAATGAGGAGAGATTGATTATATAACACTTAATAGATCAAATGGGGAACTAGTAACCAGTTACAACGATACTGAGAAACACAAGTAAATGAGAGACAAAACAAGAAAAAAAATACACAAGTGTTTGCTTTACAAGAATGATATATATTGCTCTCTAGTTCCTTACAAGTGTTACAAAGCATACATTTAGATACAAAGGACCAGAGATACTTTATACTACATCCTACAGCCAGCCATACTTTGAAGGCCAGCTGGATACATGAACTAGACAACAAAAAAATCAATGTAGAGTCAAAAGGCAGATTGCATTTTGACTAGTGACTATGACATGCCATGCTCATATCCTAATATATTAAAAAAAGGATAAAAGTACATAAAGTAGAAATAAACAGACTCAAGACCACAATATACAGTTTACCAAAAGCATGGACCTTTTAACCAACTTGTGAAAGTTGGTGAGTCAAACAGAGTTGCAGTGAAAAGGCGGTCCAGCTTTATGGTAAAAGGTACATCAGATAAAGCATGTACTCAAAAGTCTTTGGAACAAATCTGTCTTCATAAATTGGCTTCAGAAGACTTTGTCTCTAAAGCTTCGGAAGACTTCATGTTTGGCTTCGGAAGATATTGATCTTGGCTTTGGAAGATTTCACACTTAGAATATTTTCTAATGCAGAATATGAAACTTCCAAAGCATTCTAGTTCAACACTTTGTGCATGCATGCAAGATCGAATTTTTGGATGTTTTAGATTGCATCACCCTTATATGAAACCATACAAACTCCCCTAGGCCAATGCTACCAAATCACTTGAAGACTTGAGACATTGATAGTCCTTATTATGATGATAACCATGCCTTTCTTCGTAAGATGGTCAGGATCATTCAGACTCACAAAATGTCTTCTCATCTCAAAGAGATCATGCAGAGGTAGATTGAACATGCCTTGCCATGTGTAAACATCTTCAACACCATGATCTCTTATGACATGCCATCTTTCTGGATTTGTAGAGTAAGTCTAGGATAAGATGGGTCTTCCTAATGCCAGATGAACTACTTGGATTGGAATTAGTTGAGCTACTTCTTCTTACACATCCTCAGGATTAACTGAATCATCCTGAGGTTTAGAGATGGATACCTCTTTCTTATTTTTCTTTGAGTTTGGTTTAGAAGTCATCCTCAGTCTCTTCTTTGAACTATTTAACTTAGAAGACTAGCCTGCAACACCTTGTTGATCATCTTTGTCTTGCTCATTTAGGTTTTCCACTCTCACAAGTTCAGATTGAGAGGGGACAGAACCTTGCTATGGATCATAAGATGAAGCTTGCTGAGATTCAGCAGAAGGTCCAGGTTATGTTGTCTCAAAAGTTTCAACCTTAACCTCCACTTCTTAAGGGACCTGACTTGGTAGGGAGTGTAAGTCAACAAGTTCTCCTCTTTTGATCTTCTGCTTTATCACCCTAATGTGCTCATCCATGGTAGATAGAGATACGGGCCAAGTCTCCTTCCAAAGAATCCATACAGCTTTAAGAAGCTCATCATCCTTTTCCTATCAATGGACTTCTTCATGCTCTTTTGGATGATGGCTCTTTCCTTTGCAGCTTTTCCTCTCATCTTTCTCTTTGTTGTATTTCTCTCTTTGATTACTTCAAGTTTAAGTTGTTTGAGATACTCAAACTCAATGTACTCAAATGACAAAGGAAGAAGTGCATTTGCCTGATATAGGTTTGTGGCACTCAGGTAGTTGATCATATTGATCCTATCAATTTCTTTGTCTACCTGAGGTTCTTGTGGAGTCACAACCTCTTGTTCAGGACTTTCTTGAACTGGTGAAAGGGTAGGAACATGTTTGTAGAGCCTTTTTAGTCTTTTTTCTTCCTTTATTTGGAGAAGCAATCTTGCATTCTCTGTCTTCTTCCTTTCTCTTGACATTTCCATGTCAGCCAATTCATTTAGTTCCTCTAAGGGGAGGAAGATGATATTATCAATATCATAGTTCTGGGTTTGTAAGTAGGCAATCCTAACTTCCCTCAACTCATCATTCTTAGTGTTTGGTCTAGGAACAACCCTAATTGAAGCTTCCATGAAGCTAGTAGACCCAAAAGAGGAACTTTCTCCCTGTAGCTTCCTTTTCCTCTCTCTTTCCTCTTCCTGAATCTCCTCAAGTGTCAGGTTGAGATGAACCTTCACTAATAGGTGTCTCACCAAAGGAATGGACATCTGAAGCAGTTGTAGGTGTGAACTCTCAGGTTCAATCACTGGGCCCTTAGTCAACGTTTTCTGTTTGAAGCTAATCTCAAGGTCTACCTCAACATCTAGTTGACCAATGACATTGCCTGATTGCCACTGTCTACTTTTGAGGATGAACTCTTCAGTAATCCTGTCTTATATCCTTTGAGCCAACTTGTCAGCTTGTCTAGATTGGTTTGGACTGACAAGTGGCATGTTGATAAGGTCAAGACCTTCATAGTAGTTCAAGGTCTGAAATTTTGAAGACTTTTTATCGTCCTTGAACTCTTTGAAGAAGGAGGGCTCTTTTGTGGGCATCATACATCCACCCTATGATGTAATTAGAAGTTCTTGGAGGTGGAGATGACATAGACCTTGGAATGCCTTCCATGAAAAAACTCTGAATGTAGGAGTCTATAGAGTTCATATCAATGTGAACTAGAGGAAGTTGCTGAGTATGGACAGTTACTAGTGAATATGGTGATTCTTTAAAGTCCATGCTCTGTGAAGAACTCCCAGGTTCTGTAATTGTAATGACTTTATCCCCTTTTTTGTAGCATCGCCCTCTCACATAGGTGAGCTAGGAGTTAGCTCAATCACATTCACAAGTTCTTGTGTTCTTGGTTGAGCTTTTCTTAAAGGTCTCCCAGCTAGTTTCTCCTTGAGATAAGAAATCTTATATTGCTGATCATTGACCCTGTTGTGTAAGGTAGTCACCTGAGATTCCAAGTCACTAACCTTTGAGACTAGATAGGTGCATGTTTTTGACAGTTTTTGCACCTTTAGTCTCAGATTCCCTTTTTTTCATAAGAATATTCATTGGGGGATGAGATAATTGGACCAAAGTCCTCAGTCGCACCACCAGCATGATGTTCTTGGCTGGTGGTTTTCCTCTGCTCACTGAGTACTTCAGATGGAGTATCAGTGGGCTGAGTTGCCATGGTTGAGCTCTTAAAGATGTAACCACTTTCTAAAGTAAGAGCCTCTTCCATATGGACTTCCTAAGTAGAGCCAAGGATGTCCACCTCAGTAGTGGGTAGATGATATGGGGTAGACAGGGGAGAAGCAGGAGTACTCATCTCTCTTTGAGTGGGGGAAGAGAAGAGAGACTCATGATACTCACTGAATCCCAAGTCTTCATCATCATAGAAATCAAGGCTAGGGATTGGTTGGTTTAGATCTAAAGGTTGGAGATGGTAGCTTTCCCCTAAAGGTTGTTCACTAAAGTGTTGAGACTCTGAATGAAGGCTTAAGACTGCTAGGCTAATGAGCTCATCAATTCGAGCATGAGGAACCTCATGAGTAATAGTTAAAGTAATAGGAGTGGTTTGCTCTTTAGTAGAAATGGGAGCTCCAGAGTCCACTTCATCCTATGTGGGTAGTAGTTTGGGGGCATGCCCAAATTGAGTAACTTGTGCAGGGGTTCGTTTGGATTTTATTTTATAGGTGAGGCTGATTTGTGGCTGTTTTGGTGGTTGAGAGGTTGAAGGTGTGGGTTCAACACTAGCTTGTGTTGATAGGTTGTCACCTTGAGCAATGATCTCTAACATTTTGGGGACAAGGGTTGTTTTTACCCCAGAGAAGCCAACAGTTGGCTTCTTCAAAATTATAAAGATTTCGGGCATTATCTTTCCCAATTTAAGAATATTATTTTGTTTCCCTCAACTGTGAGCCTAGTTCACAGTTGAGAATGTGTTGAACATATCTAGGAAACATATAGTACTCTAAGGAGTCCAAGTTAGCAAGCAAATTTGTATATACAAACTAAGAGTACCTGAACTTGACCCCCTGAACGATTCCATGCACTATGAAGGAGAGATCTTCAGAAATCTGGTCCTAACCCCCATGCTTGCTAGACAAGCTGTGGATGACCACATGTAGTAAGTACTTCAACTGGGATGAGACCTTCCCTTTACTGAAGGTCTTTATAGAGAGATCCCCCTTATAGCCTATCTGCTGAAAGGATTGGTTGTCAGCTTCTTTAGGAAAGGATAACTCACATTCCACATCATCCAGCTAAAGATGGGTGTTTATGATGGTTGGAGTAATGAAGATTGTCCTCCACTACACTATAGCAGACAATGCCTTCTCCCCATCTAGGATGACCTCTTGACAAGTCTTTCGGTAATCAAGAAAATGATCCTTACAAGGAATAGATTCAATGGTAAGGGAGGTGAAGTAGTTTGATAGAGTTAAGAATCGACAAACCTTTGAGAAATGTGAATCATTCTCAGAGCTTAACAAATCAACCTGATTATGTTGCCTGTGTAAATGCATGGAAAAGTTTGGGTCATTTTAACGGTTGAGGTTGGCCATTTGAGAAAGCTTAATGGTGAAAAAATTGAAGAACAAGGCGGTTTTAGAGAGAAGTTTGGGAATTTAGGTCTGGGAGAAGATGAAGATGATAAAGGAAAACGCGGAACTATTGGGTTTATATATGAAATGGATATAAGACAAAGTTAATGAAAACGGATTAACTTTGAAATCCGAATATCGATCCCACCTCTGAAAAAGTTGTTTGCTTTTTGCACGAAAGGTAGTTTTCTTAGTAGTCGAAAATCTTTCGAAGGTAAATTTTCTTCAGAAGTTTTAATGAAAAACCTTCCAAAGCCAAAATGACTTCGGAAGAATTTCCTAATAGTTTTGAAAACTTTGCTTTGGGAGAGAATTAAGTATTAGATAATTTATTCAATTAAGAATAAAGCTTCCAAGAGATAATTTTCTTCGTAAGAAAGTTGTCCTTGAAAACATTCAAATGCTTACGGAAAATATTAAGCTTCGAAAGATATTTCAGAAATTTCTTCTGAAGGTAATTTTTGCTTAAGCAGTAGTTGGTTGTAAAGGGATAAGTGTCTTCCGAATATAAAACTATATCTTTCAAAAGACATAAAGATCAAGATTTTCAAATATCTAAGGAACATCTTCTAAATTATATTCTTCGAAAGAAAACAAGAGCTTATGAAGATGATGAAATAAACAACTTAGGACACACAAATTTTAGAAATAATATGAATTAGTTTTAAGAAAAAGCAATTCAAGTTTAATCATCCCAATAGTTTATATGAGATATTGAAATCTATGTTCATCAAAATCTTTAGTGAACAAATCATCATATTGTTCATTTGTGCTAACCTTGACTAGTTCGATCAAGCCCTTTTCAAAATTATCTCTAATCAAATGATACCTGATATTGATGTGTTTTGTCCTTGAGTGCTACATAGGATTCTCTATAATAGAGATGGCACTATTGTTGTCTATGTGAATGGAAGTCTCTTTAAAGTTGAACCCATAGTCCAACATTTGCATCTGAATTCAAAGCACTTGAGCACAACAACTTGCAACATTAGTGTATTTAGCTTCAACAGTTGATGTAGAGACACAAGATTGCATTTTGCATAGCCAAGAGACAACCCTTCCACCAAGAAACTGACATCCCTCTAATGTAGACTTTGTAATCATGTTGCATCCATCATAATCACGATCTGTATATACATACAGATAAAAGTCAGAATTCTTTGGATACCAAACGCCAAGTGTTAAGGCACCTTTGAGATATCTTAAAATTATTTTGATAGTGATAAGGTGTGACTCCTTTTGGAGATCCGGAGTCATGCTCGCCAGCATGAGGCAAGACACTTGGACGGAGTCCTCAGTGTATTTCAGCCAATCGTTAAAGGCCTCCTCATCATCCTCAGCAGGTTGATCGGGGATAAGGTCGTCTAAAACATATGATCGTCTCTCCTGCTTGAGAACGATTCTCAAGTTTCGATACCAATCAATAAAGTTATTATGATTTAGACGTTCCCTTTGGAG
>BJCM01220966.1:0-11544 GCA_018326385.1 Flaveria bidentis | reverse complement strand
ATACCAACTCATATAGTGCGGAATCGTATTTGATTGGTGATCCAATCAGGGAGAACACAGTTCAGATCACTCCAACGATTAATGTAACATTATGAATGATTAGAGAACGATCAACTGTGATCTATGAACTTGGAACAGGTGTTCTTCAGTCTCTTGACGGCTAGGGTATGCTTAGGTGCATAGGTATTCGAATTGTTTTGTTTTTCCACGAATTAAGTGGTAATTATAGGTTAGGGTTTTCCATTCGTACGAATGAACCATTAGCATGATTCAGTCGTGCGACAGAAGCATGCGGTTGATCCATCCGCACGACTGAATGTTCAGTCGTGCGACTGAGTCAATCTCATGTATCCAGTCTCCTGGTTTAGTCGTGTGATTGGTCCATTAGCATGAAGTATTCATGCGTATGGTCCATTAGCATGAGAACTTCACACAATTAAGTTTGAACATGTTTCTCAATCATATTTGACTAAGAATTATGCAAACAACCACAAACCTATATAGTTAGTTCAATACATGTTATCACACAATAAACAATGAAATATTAAACATTATATGTATCAACCATACATTTTATTTCATTCATACCCATTCAATTACATATACGTAAGACATGAAAGACATTTTACATTGAGCTCCTAAACTAGGTACACATGTATCTATAATTTTCATCAGTATAGAAGTCAAGGTTGGGGATTGGTTGGTTTAAGTCCAAAGGCTGGGGATGGTAACTGTCCCCTGAAGGTTGATCACTTGAGTGTTGAGACTCAGAGTGATGGCTAAAGGCATTTAGGCTTATGAGCTCATCAGGCTGAGCATGAGGAACCTCAACACTGATTTGTGGCTGTTGAGGTGGTTGGGATGTAGAAGGTGTGGGTTCAACACTAGCTGGTACTTACTATTAGGTTGTCACCTTGAGCAATGAGCTCTAACATTTTTGGGACAAGGGTTGTTTCTACCCCAGGAAGCCAACAATGGGCTTTCTTAGTATTTTAAAGATGACGGGCTTCATCTGTCCCAATTTAGGAGTATTACCTGTTCCCCTTAACTATGTAAACAAACTGAGAGTACCTGAACTTGACTCCCTGAACCATCCCATGAACATTGAAGGAAAGAACCTCAGGAATCTGGTCCCATCCACTATGCTTGTTTGATAAGCTGTGGATGACCATATAGAGCAAGAATTTCCATTGGGATAAGAACTTCCCTTTTCTGAAGGTCTTGACAGAGAAGTCTCCCTCATAGCCCATATGCTTGAAGGATTGGTTAATAGCTTCTTTGGGAAAGAACACCTCACCTTCTTCATCATCCAGCTGAAGATGCATGTTGATGATGGCTGGAGTGATGAAGACTGTTCTCCCTTGCACTATGGGAGACAGTGCCTTCTCCCCATCCATGACGACCTCTTGGCAGGTCTTCCAAAATTCCAGTAGTTGATCCTCATAAGTAGTAGGATCAATGGTTAGGAAGGTGAAGTAGTTGGATAGAGTTAAGAATCGGCAAACCTCTGAGAAATGAGGATCTTTCTCAGAGTGTAACAGAGCAACATGGGTGTGTTGCCTGTGTAACTGCATGGAGAAGTTTGGATCATTTCTGCGGTTAAGATTGGCCATTTTGAGGAAGTTTAAGGATGAAGAAAGATGAAAGAAAGAAATTTCAGAGAGAAATTTGGGGTTTTAGGTCTGAAGGAAAGAAGGAGATGATAGAAAGAGGGGGAAACCGTTGGGTTTATATGCGAAAAATGATTTCAGATAAAGTATAATGAAAGAGGATAAACTTAGAAATCCGTAAGTTGGTCCCACCTCTGAAAAAGGTAGTTTGCTTTTGCTCAAAAAGTAGTTTTCTTGGAAGTCAAAAAGCTTCCAAAGGTAAAGCTTTCGAAGCTAAAATGACTTCGGAAGATTTTCCTAAGAGTTGTGAAAAGTTTGCTTCAGAAGAAAAACTAAATCTTGAATGCTTTGTTCAGAGGAACAGAGCTTCCGAGAGGTAATTTTGCTTTGGAAGAAAATAGTCCTTGAAAACAGATATGTGTCTGAGACAAGTATTAAGCTTCGGAAGACATTTCAGAAATTTATTCCGAAGGTAAATTTCTTAGACAGTTGTTTGTTTTCAAGGCATGATTTTCTTCCGAGGATAAAAGCATATCTTTCGAAGGATGAAAATTTTCAAAAATCTAAGGAAAATCTTCAAAAGATTTTAATCCAATGAAAACAAGAGCTTATGAAAGTGATGAACTAAAAATCTTAGGACACATAGATTTTAAGAAATAATAAGAATTAGTTTTAAGAAAAACCAACTCAAAGTTTATCATCCCGATAGCTGATATAAGATAATTAAATCTCTGTTCATGAAAAGCCTTTGTAAATAGATGTTGGATCAAGATGAAGGCTGGTGCAACCAAAACCAAATCACTTAGACAAATTTTGGCGCTACTTACAAAGGCTTTCGAAGCCAAGTGTGGAACTTCCGAAGGTAGTAGAGTTCTTCCGAAGACAAAGTAAAAGATCAACTTCCGAAGACAAACTCTACTTCCAAAGTCAAAGAATTTACTTCCGAAGATCAAGTCCAAGAAGAATAAATAAGAAGACTACTTCCGAAGTATGAATCAAAGAAGAAGTTCTCAAGCCTCAGAAAAGCAGCCTCTTCCGAAGTGTAAGTGGCTTCGGAAGTACTAGTTCTTCCGATGCCATTTAACCTTCAGAAGACACTGCTATGAACCAGTGGACATAAGTATGGTCTCTAACACTCCACTGCAGACCTCTGATACTGCATGTTACTTTCTGGATACTCTTCTAGCTCTAAAGCTTATAGGGTATACAACATTAAGAATCAAAAATTTGAGGAGTCATCCAATATAGTTGTTAATGAGCACACTCCTTGTGTTAGGGGGAATGGACCTGATCATATATTTGATTTAGAATTGTTTCCAAACTATTCTAAACCATCTTGTGAGAATGTTTCAGTTGGCACAGGCGCTCAAAATGATGTTGATGTTGCTGTTGATGCTGATCAACTATTTTTGCTACCCAGACCTCTTCGAAGTTCTCCAAGAGCTGAATCAAATCAAGCTTCTACTATTTACAAATATGATAGTATAACTATGTCAAGAAATAATGAAGCTTCAACAAGTGAATCACCTGCTGATCCTCAAAACACATCAGGTGATCCTACACAACACCAAGCTGATGGAAGTAGCATTTTGAAGGAACATGCAACTGTTAATGCTACATCACAGCCAATCATTGATGATGTTTCTCATTCATTCAATCATCCTCATTCCATGACTTTGTCACAACAGCTGGACAATGTGTTCAAGTTCCTGAGCAGAATATGTCCAACCTGGATCTATCTCTACAACTGGAAGTGATTCATCATCTTAGGATTCATAACACTCATCCAACTGAGAACATCATAGGGGATGTCTCTGAAGGTGTGAGAACAAGAGGGCAGACTCATCATAGGAATGTCTTCTTGTACTCATGCTTTTTATCCCAGATGGAACCCAAGAAGGTGGAAGATGCCTTGAAAGATAGTAGCTGGCTTGAATTGATGCAAGAGGAGCTGCTTTAATTCAAGAGATAGAAGGTATGGAACCTATGTCTGCTACCATCCGGTTAAGTACCTATAGGCACTAAATAGGTTTTTAGAAACAAGAGAGATTATAGAGGCTTGATTATCATGAACAAGGAATCGATTATACTGATGTCTTTGCACCTGTTGCAAGACTTGAGGTAGTTAGGATCTTCCTTGCTTATGCTGCATCCAAGGATTTCATTGTCTACCAGCTTGATGCAAGTGTGCCTTTCTATATGGGGATATAGATAGGGAAGTCTACGTGTGCCAACCTCCAAGATTTTGAAGACCCACAACACCCCAACTATGTGTGCAAATTAGATAAAGATCTATATGGACTACACCAAGCACCTTGGCTGTGGTATGAGACTCTGTCTCAGTTTCTTCTGAAGAATGGTTACACTAAAGGTAACATTTACAAGACTATTTTCATTAGAAAGTCTGGAAAGGACATTTTGCTTGTTCAAGTCTATGTTGATGACATCATATTTGGTTCCTCAAATGATCTAATGTGTAAGGACTTTGAAAGCATTATGAAGAAAAAGTTTAAGATGAGTTCCATGGAAAAAATGGACTTTTTCCTTGGAACTCAGATAAAACAAATGAAGGAAGGGTTCTTCATCAATCAATCAAAGTATGTTAATGAAATCTTAGAGAGATTTGAGATGAAATATTGTAAACCAGCCAAGACACCCATACCCAGAAACCATAATCTTTGTCCTGACCTTGAGGTGGAGGATGGTAATTATTGGTTCTCTGATATATCTCACAACTAGTAGACCACATATAATGTTTGCAACTTGCATATGTGCAAGATATCAGGCTACTCCGAAGGTGTCTCACCTAGCTGTTGCCAAGAGAATCCTCTACCTCAAAGGAGCACCTAAACTAGGTCTGTGGTATCCAAGAAACAAGGATTTCAATCTCTATGGATACTCTGACAGTGACTATGGTGGCTGCAACATTGACAAGAAATCAACATCAGAAGGATGTCAATTTCTTGGTGAAATGATATTCTCATGGCAATGCAAGAATCAATCCGATGTATCTACATCAACTGCTGAAGCTGGATACATTGCTGCTGCAAGTTGTTGTGCTCAGCTGTTGTGGGTTCGGAATCAGATGTTAGACTATGGATTCAACTTTATGACCACTCCTATCCATATTGACAACAACAGTGCTATCTCCATCACTGAAAATCCGGTGAAGCACTCCAAGACAAAGCATATTGATATCAGGTACTATTTCATTAGAGATATTCATGAGAAAAATCAAATTAAACTGATCAAATTTGATTCAAATGAACAATATGCTGATCTGTTCACCAAAGCTTTTGATGAAGAAAAATTTAAGTATCTTATAACAACTATTGGGATGATAAACATTGATTAGATTACCTCTTTTGAAAAACCTTTTAATGTGTAATGTCTTATGTCAATACAATCTAAGCCCTATTACAAAAGATCTCTCTGAAGTTATTTTCATATCTTTCGAAGCAAAATTTCTTCAAGAAAAATTTTCTTCTCGGAAGAGTTTTTAGTCTCAAAAGAAGTGATTGATTTAATATCAGATCTACTTCTAAAGCATATACAAACTCTCCATTCAGAAAGTAATTCTTTACCTTCGTAAGCAAAGCTATTGCTTCGGAAGTAAGAGTTGCCTTCGGAATACAAATTACCTTCGGAAATGTTTTATATTCGGAAGAGAGATTTTACTGTGTAAGGAAATCTCTTGGGCCCCACAATGTAAAAAGCAAAGATTTTGTTAATGATGTTGGATTATTTAACTGAATTAAACCTTACTGCCACTATCATTTCGTCCACTAAAACATCACATCACCTTATCCTAACCCCCAATACCGCCATTCCACCTTCTTTTAAATAATCCCGACTATTCACTTTCATCTTCTTACCTAAATTTTACTGCCCTAAAAGCTTCCTTCACTCTAACTTTACCCAAGCTCAAATTCACCCTCATTCACCTTTTCTCAAATGACACTCAAACCTTAGCACAACCAAGTCGCACTTCTTGATTCTTCAAGAGATGCTGACTTCTCAGAAATCATCTCCTTTCTCACCCAATCATCTTATTACACATCTCTTACCGTTAATCCCACTGTTTACTCCAATCAAATGGCCAAATTTTGGGACAATGGTTAAGTCAAAACCATAAATAGGATTCGTGTGATAAGATCCCGCATTTGTGGACAAGAGTTGGTCATCACTGAATAACTCATCAGGGAGCATCTCGAGCTTCATGATAAAGGTGTTCCTACAGAGTTCCCCAAAACAGATTTAGACAACACATAAATCCTTATGGGATATGGTGGAGACATGACCAAGTCGATTGTCTACAAATTCAACTTCTCCTATAATTTGAAGTTCCCCTTGCATGTTGTCCTCCACTGACTATTCACTTTCATCTTCTTACCTAAATTTTACTGCCCTAAAAGCTTCTTTCACTATAACTTTACCCAAGCTCAAATTCATCCTCATTTACCTTTCTCAAATGGTACTCAACCCTTAGCACAAACAAGTCGCACTTCTAGATTCTTCAAGAGATGCTGACTTCTCAGAAATCATCTCCTTTCTCACCCAATCATCTTATTACACAACCCTTACCATTAATCCTACCGTTTACTCCAATTGAATGGACGAATTTTGGGACAATGGTCAAGTCGAAACCCTAAATAGGATTCGTGTGATAAGATCCCGCATTTGTGGACAAGAGTTGGTTATCACTGAACAACTCATCAGGGAGCATCTTAAGCTTCATGATGAAGGTGCTCCTATAGAGTTCCCCGAAACAGATTTAGATAGCACATACATCCTCATGGGATATGGTGGAGACGTGAGTAGGTCGACTGTCTACAAATTCAACTTCTCCTACAACTGGAAGTTCCTCCTACATCTTGTCCTCCACTGTCTATCAAACAAATCTAGGGGATGGGATCAAATCCCGTATGAACTAGGATGCTTAATTCATGGATTGGTGAGAGGTCTCCGCTTCAACTACTCAAGATTTATGCTGACCAATCTTATTGGAAATCTCCAGAAGGAAACATTCTTCATGTATCCTAGATTTCTTTAGCACATCATTAACTGTGAGCTGGACCAGAGTCAGCTTGTATGTGCAGCTGCTCTGCCTGTCCCTCAAATGAGGCCTACCATCTTCAAGACTTTGAAGAAGGTTTCCACCAACTTCACTGGAAGGTACACTTCTTTACTTCCAGGTATGATTGAGCGTACAGCTCCTGGTGACATCCCTGTTCACCCCACATGTGATGAACCCACACCAGCAACTGCCCCCATAATGCCTACACTGCCTTCTCACCCTATCATCATCACATACAAGAGACGCCCCAAATGAACCCTTGTTCAATCTACTTTGACTGAACAAGCTCCTCCTGTTCAATCCAAAAAGACTAGAGTGGAACAATGGGCTCCCACTTAGTCTGAGGTCTCACCATCCTTCTTAGTTGACCTCAATTTGGGTTTTGAGTCTGTTTAGTCTCAAACCCATGAGCCCGAAACCCAAGCCAACAGCCCTCAGGATGAGTCTTTATACACTTTTGAGCAGTCAACAAGGGACATCCCCACCAGAGGCTCAATGCCCGTAGACATTGACCAAGGTCTCGGGTCAATAGGCTTAACCTCCTTATCTTTCACTAACCTTCTCTTCAAAATTGATGAAGAGACAACGTCCCTCCATGGCAATGAAGTTGATCTACAACTCCCTCTAGAAGATCAAGAGAGCTCAAAGAGTCCCCTTATCTCTAGCCCCCATCAGCAACCCATTACTGAGGTGAGTCCCACTGATGTGGAGGGGACTCATACAGATTCAACTGCCACTTCAGAAGGTGCCTCAATGGACCCTTTGGATAGTGGTAACATCTCTGAGACTGAATCTGCAGCAACCATGCTTTTTGATGACTCTGAAAGAGACATCATTAAGCAGGGGAAACCAGGGTGCCAAGAAACCACATCCGGTGGTGAGGCTGAACATACTAGGTATGTTACCTCATCTCCCCGTGATTCTTCAAAAGAAGTTGAGGGAAGCATGCAACTCCTCATACAAGACCTACTATCTAAAGTCTCAAACCTTAAATCGAATGTTAGGACTTTAGAAGAAAGGTCTGCCACTCAACAACTTGAGATTGACACTCTCAAGGCTCAACTAGCCGAGAAACAAATTGAGAGATCTGTTAGGCATATACCTATTCAGGTCTCCTTGACCTCTTCCTCCAACTCATCTAGCTCTCAAGATGATGCTACCAAAAAGGGGAAGAATGTTCAGAGACAAACACTTGAGTATCCACGGAGCCAAACTTAAACTTCAACACTTTCAGCTCCCTTCACAACTTTGTCTGATCTATCCCAACTTGTACTTCAAATCGACCCAAGAATGCTCAGATATCTCTACAGAAACTTCTCTAATTTTCTGTTGAGATCCTCTATTGATCAGCCAAGCCTTGATGCTGCCATGATATACTTTGGAGCAGAAGAGCTTTAGAGGCTATGTGCACCTTCTACCACTATGGTAGAAGTTGATCAAACTAAGGTACAAATAGAACCCAAGATTCAATTCGAAGGGGAAATGAGGACTGATGGCCCAGCAACTAAAACTGTTGGGATAGAATCTGCACCTCCTCAAACTTCCGTAGCTAAAATTAAAGCCTCGGAAGAACAACCAAAATCTTCCGAAGCTGAAATGGAAGCTGCGGAAGGACTGTTCTCTTTGTCTGAGGAACTAATCATCCCAGATGCAATTCTGGAACTAGCATCTGAGGTGAATAGTGAGGACTTTCTGGATCAACCTCTTGTTCAGGCACCATCTTTGTCTCTCTCACAATCAGAATCCACTCTCCAAGAACCACCAAACTCAAGCTCTTCAAAGGATAACAAAAGGAAGAAGAAAATGACTGCGGAAGAGCTTCAGGAAGAGGAGAAGATTAAAAAGCTGAAAAGAAAAGGAAGACTTCCAACTGGGAATCTGTTAGCTGATAGTAAAAAAGCAGCTACAGCCAACTAGGAGGTTGTCAACAACAAAAGAAGAGAATAGATCATTGACCAGCTCATTCAACTTGAAGCTTCCAATGAAGAAACACTCGTGCTACCATTAGAGGAGTTGGTGGAACTGGAAAAGGCAACCATGCTGCAAAAGGAAGCAACAAGGTTAGCCTTAGAGGAAGAAAAGGAAAAAGAACAGCAGGAAGCTGACATGCAGCTTAGGAGGGAAAGGATAGATTTCCTAACCTCCAAAGGCTTCTCTCTTCAACAAGTGTCTCCACATAATGATGAAATGATCCTTTGCCTCATCAACAAAGAGCAGGATCAAATGGAGAAAGAGAGAAAAAAAGCTACAAAAGAAAAGTTGAAGGAGAAGAAGAAGAAGGAAGAAGAAGAAAGGGCCACTGCAACCAAGAAGACCGGTGATAAAGCCTGGATGAAAGACTAACTTTAGGCTCACAACTTCTCTGGAAGGTAGGTGGGTCCCATGTCTGAAAGGACACTCCAACGGATTGTCAGTGAAATCAAGGCTCACATCCATTTGGGCAATGCATAGAAGGGTACAGGAGATGACTTTTACACCAACCACTCAACCCCAACCTGAACCAATTCCCTTTCCATTCGCCATCAAAACTGAACCTTTCACCCCTGAACCCACACCTTTACCCTTATCCACTCCATCTCCTCAACCACCTACACTACCTATCCTTCAACCCAAAACACTTACCCGAACCACTACACCTCATCCTACCCAACAACCTTCCAAATCATCCACTCATCCTTCTAAACATCTCTCCCTCAAGGAGTTCAAGGCAATCAAGACAAAGCTCACCAACTGCACAACTTTGAGTGACATCTCTTGTGAAAAAGACTCGGTCAACATTACCTATATTGATGGATCTTCATGTTCCCTCACAAGAGATCAATTTCTTGATTTGCCCAAAGGAACACTAGACCATGCTGCAAGACTTCTAGGCCTCAACTCAGACTCATTGAATGACGAAGAGAATAGACTAAGAAGAAAGCTGGTGACTCTGCTGGATACAAAGAAAGAGGACAAGATTCCTAGTCGGTCTCTTGTACCTAGAAATAAAACACTCCAATGGAGGTTTGATGAAGTTACTCACAACTTTGTTGTGGAAAAAGAGAATGGTGAAGTCAACAGAATGAATGCCACCTCTCTGCTACACTCTAGCAGATTTGATATTGCTGAGTTAGTAGAGAAACCATTCTCCAACCCCTCCAACTCTGAAACTGCTGCTCTCATCAAAAATCATCTCAGCAATCTTCATCTTACTGAATTAACTGCAAAATCCAAGATTGAAGAAGATTTGAAGTTGAGAAGAAAGCAAGACAAGGAAAGACCTCCTACCAAGGGCACAACCTTTCTATTGATGGTGGAGGGTCCTGAATTGGAACCTATAGTTAGATAGGAATATGATTATAGCTCCCATCAACTAACTCTTTTTAGAGAGCCATAACAAAGGGTACATATCATTCAGGGTGACAGACTGGAGTTCCTATCAACTAAGGATTTGTACAAGCTTCTCAGCACCACATCAGGAAAGAACAAGGAAACTGACAAGTATTTACTCTCCTTGGTGCTGAAAGTTTTGAGAAGCAGAAACAAGTGAGGTTTTGGTAGCATCAGCCTAGGGGGAGTTTGTTGGATCAAGAAGAAGGCTAGTGCTACCAAAACCAAATCACTTAGAAAAATTTTGGTGCTACTTACAAAGGCTTCCGAAGCCAAGTGTGGAACTTCCGAAGGTAGTAGAGTTCTTCCGAAGACAAAGTAAAAGATCAACATCCGAAGACAAACTCTACTTCTGAAGTCAAAGAACTTACTTCCGAAGATCAAGTCCAAGAAAAATAAATCAAAAGACTACTTCCAAAGTATGAAGCAAAGAAGAAGTCCTCAAGCCTGGAAAGAAGCAGCCTCATCCGAAGTATAAGTGGCTTTGGAAGTACTTGTTCTTCTGAAGCCATTTAACCTTTGGAAGACACTGCTATGAACCAGTGGACATAAGTATGGTCTCTGACACTCCGCTGTAGACCTCTGAACTGCATGGCACTTTCTTAAAGAGCCATGTAGTTTACCATACTTTATTCCACTGTTTATCTTTTATGATAGTACAAGTTACCAACTTTAGTTGGAGACAAAAGGTAAGTCAGGGACATGTCCTGACTACCATATCTCAGATAAGACTTTATCCGAAATAGCTTAAACTATAGCTTTGTAGTATTTGCTTTAGTTATCGATCCCAGCTGGTATCGAAGTATATCCGTTTGTAGGTAGTATTATTTATAGTTTCTCCTTGTAACTCATAATAACATGCTTGTAAGAGTCTTGTAACATTTGAGTTGAGAAGCAATATATGCAAGTACCTTGAAAATTACTTCTTGTGTTCTTTACTACTTATTATATTGTGATCAACTCTTATAGACTCTGCTTTCATCCGAGTGTAGTTCAAGTGGTTTGAGAGAAAAAACTAAGCGTTAAGTGATATTAAGCGATCCTGCTATAGATTAGCATATTGTTCATTTATGTGGACTTTGACTAGCTTAATTAGTCCCTTTTCAAAATTATCTCTAATTAATTGATACCTGATGTTGATGTGTTTGGTCCTTCAGTGCTGCACAGATAGTATTGTTGTTTTCTATGTGAATAGGAGTCTCCTTGAAGTTTAATCCATAGTCAAGCATCTGATTTTGAATCCAAAGGACTTGAGCATAGCAACTTGCAGCAGCAATGTATTCAGCTTCAGCAATTGATGCAGAGACACAGGATTGTTTCTTGCATTGCCATGAGACAACCCTTCCACCAAGAAACTGACATCCCCTAGATGTAGACTTTGCAGTCACGTTGTAACCACCATAATCACTATCTGTATAAGCATACAAATTGAAGTCAAAATTCTTAGGATACCACAGACCAAGTGTTGAAGCACCTTTGAGGTATCTT
>BJCM01220963.1:0-10847 GCA_018326385.1 Flaveria bidentis | reverse complement strand
TTGTGTAGAGGTCGGCGTGTTGAAAATCCATATTAATTTTAACAACATCGATTAATTGCTTTTCAAAACGGTCACATATAAAGTGATATTTAATACAGAGGTGCTTAGTGTTTGGGTGTTGGACCGGATTTTTAGTGACAGCTATTGTAGCAGAATTATCAACAAAGATAGGGTTGTTAGAAAATTTCAAACTGTAGTCTCGCATATGTTGTTGAATCCAAATGATTTGTGAACAACAACTTGCAGCAGCAACATATTTAGTTTCACATGTTAGCAGAGCAACAAATGTCTGCTTCTTACACTGCCAGATGACTAAGCGTCTTTCAAAGAACTGACATCCCGCTGATGTTGACTTATAATTCATCTTGCAACCACCTTAGTCCGAGTCATTATACGTTGTAAGCTCAAATTCATCATCATGAGGATACCACAACCCGAGTGTTGGAGTACCCTTCAGATAACGAAAGATCCTTTTTACCCCAATTAGATGGTTCACTTTTGGTTTAGCCTGATATCTGGAACAAAGACATATGGCGTACATAATATCAGGACGAGAGGCTGTGAGGTACATCAGAGATCCGATCATTACTTGGTACATACTGGCATCTACCAGATCACCATTTTCGTCGGGTGCCACATCGTGGTTCGTGGCAAGTGGAGTCCCAGCAACCGTTGCATTTTCCATGTCAAACCGACTAAGGATATCTCCTACACATTTGGACTGATGCAGGAAGATTCCATTTGGTGTCTGATCCACTTGTAACCCAATAAAGAACTTCATCTCTCCCATGGCACTCATCTCAAACTCAGCTTTCATCACGGATTCGAATTCTTTACACAATGCCTCATTTTTGGAATTGAAGATTATGTCATCTACATATATCTGTAACAGTAGTAAATCACCATCTTTCTCTTTGATGAACAACTTGCAATCAATAACCCCTTTGTGAAAACCATGTTTCAGCAGATGAGTAGAGATTTTCTCATACTAGGCTCGAGGGGCTTGATGAAGCCCGTAAAGAGCCTTGTCCAATTTATAAACTCTATCCCGATGATAAGGATCCTCAAATCCTTTGGGTTGACTCAAGTACAACGTTTCACAGATTTCACCATGAAGGAATGAACTTTTCACATCCAATTGATAAACTTTGATCTTCATGTAGGATGCATATGCTAAGAATATACGAATTGCTTCCATCCTTGCCACAGGTGCAAAGACTTCATTCTATTCAACGCCTTCAACTTGTCTAAACCCTTGAACAACAAGCCGAGCCTTCTTTTTGATTATAACCCCGTGGTCATCTTTCTTACACCTAAGAACCCATTTAGTGCCAATCACCTTTGCACCTTTTGGTCTATCCACAAGAGTCCATACTCCTAACTTCTTGAGGTGAAGGAGTTCTTCTTGCATAGCACTATCCCATGCCTTATCATTTAAAGCTTCACTTACATATTTTGGCTTAAATTGAGACATAAAACATCCTGATAAGCACCATCATGTAGATATCCTTTTTCCATGACTACAGCATAATCAGCTGAGTATAGCTGATTTCGTGTCTAAACTCCAAATAGAATATCCCCGATGATGTTGTCCAGGGGACGATGCACATTAACTCGAGTTCTGGGAATGGTGGGAACAGCTACCTCATTATCTAGATTTTGAATCCAGGTTCAGTTTCTGTGGCTGTTGGAGTATAGGGTTCAGAAGTTCCAGTGGCATCAAGATCAGATGCTTGTGTACTTTTGGTATTGGGAACCTGTTCCTCCTGATCCACATTTGCAGTCTCAATTGCTTCATCATTAGAAGAAGACTCACTTACCTCAAGCTCTCCCCCTGAAGAACTAGAAGTATTGTCTAATGGAATCGATGATGTCGAGTATAGTGTAGGAGTATTCAGAACATCGTAAATCATTCGAGTAGATAAATCATCATCAGGATGAGAAGGAGGTAGATTTAAGGGCTTGAAAAATCCATCATAATCAAAGAAGAAGGAAGGTCTTTTGCAAGTAACAAGGGTGGTGTATCTTTGGACATCAACATTGCATCACACTTCTACCTGACCCATTGAGTTGTTATAAACTCTCTTGTCTGGTATACTATATCCGAGAAAGATATCTTGTTCTGCCTTCTCACAAAACTTCCCAGACTGAATTTTCTTTAACAGCATGCATGGTGCTCCAAATGGTTGTAGATACTCCAAGTTGGATTTACATCGCTGGAGCAATTCATAACACATTTTTCCATGACGTTTGATCACTAAGACCCGATTAAGAGTGTAGCATGCATTAGCCATTGCCACATTCCAGAATTGAATAGGCAGTATAGAGTCGGCTAACATTGTCCTTGTTGTCTCTATCAAGCTTCGATTCTTTCTTTCAGCAACCCTATTCATCTGTGGAGTGTAGGCAGCAGTAAATTGATGAACAATTCCTTTTTCTCGACCATATGCCTCCATCCACTGATTCTTTTTGTGACTAGATGCTTGAATGATTCAAATGTCTCTGACTTGGCTTTCGAAAACATCACCCAAGAGAATCTTGAGTAATCATCATTTACTACAAAGCAGTACAAATCTCCAGCAATGCTCTTTATGCTAACTGGGCCAAACAGATCCATGTGTTGAAGCTCGAGAGGAATTTTGATAGAAGTAACTTTATTTGCTTTGTAAAACTTCTTGGTCTGCTTTCCTTTCTTACATGCTACGTAGAAATCTGGGAGCTGGAAATTCTTGACTGTAACTCCATTCACCAAATCATTCTGAACCATATGATTCATCTTCCTCAGATTAATGTGTCCCATTCTCCTATGCCATGAGACATAATCTCTCTTTGTTGCCTTTGACAAGAAGCACTGGGCAGTAGACTTAGTTGTGGAGGCTCTTGATAGATCCAAGACATACAGATCGTTATATCTTGAAGCTGACATTAGAATTGTATCCTCCTCTATATCATACTCCTTCTTCAACATGTAGCACTTAATGTTGTCAAACACAACCTTGAATCCCTTATCACAAATTTGGGAGATAGAAAGCAAGTTGTTTTGCAGTTGTTGAATGTATTTGACCTTGTCAAACTTCACCTTCTCGTTTCCCACTTTGCCTTGAGTGGTGATGTAACCTCCTTTATTCCCAGTGAATGATACGTGTCCCCCTTTAATTTGCTTGACGTTGAAAAGGAGAGACAAATTCCCGGTCATGTGCATGGAAACCCCACTATCAATAATCCAGGTTTTAGTGATAGCGTTGTAGCGGAAACCCTGCACATACAAAGGAATTGATTAGTTTAGGTTTGGGATGAAGCCTTAACTAGCTTGGGTTTCCCAGAGGTATCACACATCATGAACTCAACCCACTGTCCTTCAGATGATAAGGGCACATCTTTCTTCTTCTTGGTCTCACTAACAGACACATTACTTGATTTTTTTCTTCCATAAAACAGTCTTGTGTAAGGTTGTTTGTGGTAAACAGATGACTGGCTTATGGTTTGAAATTTAGGTTCACTAATAATCTTAGGTGTAACCTTATAAAATCTTGGCCTTTCATCAAAAAGTTCAATTTTCTTTTTAGGTGTCTGATAATAATGACAATTTGGAGAGATACGTCCTTGTTTTCCACAACTGTAGTAAGATCTCCCTTCGATAGTTTGAGGAAAGTTTTGATGTGGGGTTGAGTTTGGTCGGGGTCTGAGGTATGTCCGGTTGGGTTGTTTCTCATCCTTTTTAGATGTTTCACCTTCTTTAACAAACTTAATTGTTTTGACATTTTGAACATCGTTCACTTTCAATTTATAAGGATTATAATGATTAAAACGTTTAAGGTTCATTGGATTAGACCTTTTAGGTTCTAAAATAGACGTTTGTGAACCTGACCCTAATTTAACCTTTTCAATTTTATCACCCAAATTCTCAACAGGTATCTTATCTTTTGATCCCAAAGTAGAATCCTTCTATTTAGTACCAGATTTCACAGGTTTACCCATAGAATCTAGATCACTGACGAGAGGAGTAGACACCACATGATCCTTTACTGGGTAATTATTAATTGGTCTACATTTAGTGTTCAAAAGGATTGTATGTGGTGGCGGTACTACCTTATAACCGAGACCTTCCCCGTCATTATGTTCTTTCACTAGGTTCTGAACTATATGAGAAGAACTTGCCAAACTCTGCAGTTTTTGTGTTAATGATTCAACTTCGATTTGCAAAACTACTTTTTCCTTTTTAGTTTCCTCCAAAGAATTTAAATAGAACTTGATGTCATTTGATTGATTTAAGGCAAGAACCTCGGTTTCCCTTAGTTGTTTCCCCAAGAATTCTATCTTTTCTTTGAAGTTGCACTCATTTTGTTTTAAAACACGATTTGCTTTAGTGCAGAGTTGTAAATCACTTACTAGATTATCATTATGTTCTAATAACCTAGAAAATTTTAAATCAATGCTTTCCTTAAATTTATCATATTCAGTACATGCATGTTTTCAAATAGTTTGTCTTTAGAATATACCTGTGTAGAACCAGACGAATCAGCCATAAAAGCAATGTCAGACTCTTCAGTGACTGGAGATTCTGTGTTCGTAGCACTAAGCTCTTCTTCAACCAAATGATCAACGACATCCATAGCTTCTTCGATATCTGAAAGTGTATGCTCAGCTATGATGTCTCCTTTACTTGCAGATCTATCATCCAATGTATCAACTAAAGCAATGTTTGATTCACCCTCAGAAACGAATCGGAAGGACCAGACTTGTCCTTCATCACCTTGAGCAACCAAAGCCTTAGACTCTTTACTTGAATATGAAGCTCCAATCATATCCATGTTTTGTCAGTTGAATATAGGAAAAGGATTTCTATTTCTAGTCTTCTTTGGCTTTACGCACTCATGTTTGAAGTGCCCCTTTTCACCACAACTGAAACACGTGACTTTGGTTTTGTCATATCCAAATGTCGTATCTTTAGTGGCAACCGAGTTTTGCCCCGTCTTTCTAACAAACTTCTTGGCTCTTCTAATAACACTAGCCAATGCCCACATAATATCCATGCATTGTAGCTCAATTTCATCAACTTTCTCGTCGTCCTTGTCAGCAAGATGACAGTTTCCAATCTTACCAGCAACTAATCTATCATAAGATTGAACAACAGCAACTAGAAGGTCCATGTGCTCTTTAGCAACTTCCATGGTGACATTTCTGAGATTCTTGGTCTTCAACTTGGTAGTATTTGCCTTAGGAACTATGTATTGGGTTCCAGATGACCCTGACGTTATGGTTCCTGATGCACTGCTTTGGGAAGGAGCAGAAGAGCTTGACAAAAACGCCATTTGTAGCGGTGCACCTGAAGCGGTCGGAGTTGGAACTGAATTGCATAGTGCAGGATCCTGAACATAGGATCCTTTCTTTGACTTGTATTTCAAACATAGTTCTTCCTCCCTTAACTTCAAAATGAAATCATTTATGTCTAATGTAGCAAGAGTGTCGTTTTGTCTCAGATTAGACACAAATGGATCCCATTTGTCTGGCAAACTATCAGCAAAACTAGAGACTTTATCTTACATGGATATGGTCACGCCATGAGTGTGAAACTCACTCATCAGATGATAGAATCGATCAATGATATCATCCAAGCTCTCATTTCCAATCGAAGAGAAATTGTCAAATTCCTTCTTAAGAGTTTTTGCCTTCAGTGCTTTTAGAGTTGTATTTTCTTTGTATCTCTTTTCCAAGGCCTCCTATAATTTCTTAAACTGCTTGTTCTCAGAGAACTAATGAAATATGTCCTTAGGTATAGACTGAATCAACAAAGCATATGCTTTCTTTTCAGCATTATGCAGAGTCTTCTGGGATTCACTCATTCCTCCCAAAGTCAATTTAACTCCATTAGCACTGACTTGTACTGTGTAACCAGACTATATGGATGTCCAAAGGTTTGGGTCAACTCCATTCAAGTAAATTTCAAACCAATGTTTCCACTGTAGGTATTCATCCAAAGTTAACAGCTTTGGCGGTTTGTTGTGGTTTCCAATCTCATTCTCTAGAAGTAGAAGGTTCTAGATACGCAAGTCCTTTCCAGCAGTGAATGCAGCAAACTGGTCTTCCATTTCTTTAAACTTGGTAAACTTAGAATAAGGCAGATTCACTTGTGCGAATGAGCTATGCGAATGGGTCGTGCGAATGAATGATATGAATGAATTCAATCGGGCGATTGGATTCAGTCGTGCGAATGAGCAAGGCGATTGTAGTCAACCGACTGGAGTTGCTTAGCCATGCGAATGAGAGATACGACTGAGTTCAGTCGTATGAATAAGAGTATACGAATGGGTTCAGTCGTATGAATGGTCCAATCATGCGACTGAAGGCTGTTGTGTTTGAAAAATCGAATATTTGAACACTTTGACACAAAATATGAATTTTCCAGAAACCCTAATCTGCCGTTTGATGAACAATTAAAACTTTAACACATGCAATCGTCAAAAACACTTTTTGAAGCAAAAAGGTGAGTCTTTTGATTGAAAAGGTTGGTTTTAACACCAAAACCAATTGAATCCATGCAAAATCACGAGCCAATGCTCTGAAACCACTTGTTAGGACCGTTTTCATACAGAGTACTAATAGATTCTGCATTAGACCAGATCAAATAGTGCGGAATCATATTTGATAGGTGATCCAATATATGAGAACGACAGCCTGATCGATCTAACAATGAAACAAACGTTAAGAATTGAGTAGAAATCAATCAAGAACGAACTATGAAGTTGGATAGGCTGCTTAGGGAGCTCTAGCGGGCTAGGGTTTGTGAATATTCGAAGTCTCCCATTTTTCCACGAATTATGTGGTATTTATAGGTTTTAAGTTTCATTCGTACGACTGAACCATTAGCATGGTTCAGTCGTGCGACTGACTCATGCAGTTGATTCATACGCACGACTGAAGGTTCAGTCGTGCGACTGAATCAACCTTATGTCTTAGTCATGTGATTGATCCAGTCTCCTGGTTTAGTCATGCGACTGGTCCATAAGTATGATTCATTCGTGCGTATGGTCCATAAGTATGGTCCATTTTCATAAATAACCACCCAACTGAGTTAAACACATTTCTCAATCATTATTGACTTAGAACTATGTACAACAACCTTAAACATATATATGATGTTCATACATATGCATTATACTAAATACAATAATAATATGAAATACTCAAAGATAAATAAACATCATAATGCATATCATATTTCATTAAGTAGTAACATTACATATGTGTAAGAAATGAAAGACTTTTAAATTTAAGAACATAAACTAGGAACATGATGTATCTACATTGTATGTTCATCCTCACCACTAGATGTGGTTTCTTGGCACCTTTGTTTGCTATGCCTAATGATTTATCTTTTAGAGGCATCAAAGGGCACAGTTGTTGTAGATTCAGACTTAGAAATGTTACCACTACCCTAAGGATCCAATGAGGCTCCTTCAGTAGTGGAAGTTGAATCTACATGAGTCCTCTCCACTTTAGTTGGACTCACCTCAATAGGTTTTTGCTGATGGGGGCTAGAGATAAGAGGTTCCTATAGGCTCTATTGACCCCTAAAAGGGTGTTGTGGATCAACTCATTACCATGAAGAGACATAATCTACTTATCAGTTCTTATCAATAGGTCAGTAAAGGATATGGAATTTATACCTAATGACCCGGGACTTTGATAAATGTCTATTGGCATTAACCATATGGTGGGGTTGTTCCTTTTTCACTTCTCAAGGGAGTATAAAGACTCACCTTGAGGGCTATCAGCTTTGGTTTCAGGCTCAGGAGATTGAGACCGAGGAAACTCAAATTCCCATGTTGAGGTCAATTGTGAAGGATGGTAAGACCTCAGACTGAGTGGGAGCCCATGTTTCCACTCCAGTGTTTTTCGGTAGAACAGGAGGTGCTTAATCAATCAGAGTAGATTGATCAAGGGTTCGTTTGGGGCATCTCTGATATGTGTATTTGATGGGGTGAGAAGGTAGAACTGGTAATGTGAGGGTGGTTGCAGGTGAGGGCTCATCACTTATGGGGTTAACAGTGATGTCACCAGGAGCTATGCACTCAATCATACCCAGCAGAAGTGGAGTGTCTCTTCAGATGAAGTTGGTGGACATCCTCTTCAGAATCTTGAAGATGCCTGGCCTTATATGAGGGACTAGAAGAGCATCTACGCAGACAAGCTTGCTCGGGTCCAACTCACAGTTGATTAGGTGCTGGATGAACCTGGGATACATGTAGAATGACTCCCTTTGAAGGTTGCCCATCAAATTGGTCAGCACAAATATGGAGTACATAAAGCATAGGCCTCTTACCGACCCATGAACTAGACAACATATGGGATCTGATACCATCCCCTGACTTGTTAGAAAGGTAGTGCAGGACAATGTGTAGCAAGAATTTCCATTGGTATGAGAAGTTGACCTTGTAAATAGTGGATCTTCTAACATCACCACCATATCCCATTAGGATATAGGTTTCACAATATTAGTCTTGGGGAACTTTGTCGGAGAACCATCATCATGGAGCTCAAGATGCTCCTTGATGAGCTGTTCGGATACGATCAACTCTTGTTCACAAATGCTAGACCTTGAAACTGTAAGGCCCCGTCCCCGGAAACCTCACGGTTGGTCAATCACAGCAGTTAAAAACATTAAAATTATAATTATACGATATTAAGCAACGGAAATAATTTATCAGAAACCATTCATTTCATTTAAACCATTGTTGTTAAGCAATACATTATCATTAATCTATTTACAAAAGAATTGTTTTACTGCATTACAAAACAACAGTAACATAGAATACCAATGGATAACAGTCTTTCCCTGCCTAGTAGCTTCAGCCTCGTGCCATCCTCAACAATAATTACCTGCCAACTAAAAATGTATAAAAGTCAGCGTTGCTGAGTGAGCTCTAGTTTTATAAGTAATAAAATACTTTTTGTAAGGTATATATATGAAAATACTCTTTTCGTGAAATTTATCTCTTTATACGTGAGCACGCATTTACTATACAATCAGATAATGTTTCTTCTCTTTACTGTATGCCTTGTTTATTATGTACTCTTTTATCTTTATCCTTCACTGTCTATATGGACCAATGAGCAATACCCTAACTATGTGTGTGATGGAAAACGGGTGATGGGCCATCTATATCCCTCGAAAGGGTCAACTATGTCCCTCGAAAGGGTTCTGTGTACTGTGTACAAGGCCAACCCAATCACCCAGGGTAGCTACAAGGGTCCTGCCAATCTCAATTGATTGGCCCTACGTGCATAATAGGGTAGCTAACCCACAGCACAGTTGAGCTAACGACAACAAGGTCGTGTCCCTCCTATGAACTTGCAAGACTTGTTAACATTATATTAATGTTCCTCTTCTTTTCTTTATTGCTCTTTCACTTTATTATTACGATATACTTTACATTACGATAATAACATAACACGTGAAGTCACATACTATAAGTAACAATAATAATGATAGCAATAATAATAATAAGGAACAATCATATGCAATCATATCATGCATGTAACATCATCACTATCAAGCCCTATTCAACTTTGGTCAAAGCCCTAAAGCACAGACTCCTAGAAAATTCTGTAAAAAATTTCTATGTGCTAGGCACATGGGAACTATTTAGGCGCATGAGCCCTGTTTGGGTGTTTCACCACTATGTAGGCACATCAGCCAACCCTTAATCATTTCACTTTAGGCGCATGAACTATTCAGGCGCATGGGCACTATTGGTGCGTATGAACACTTAGGCGCATGGGTTTTTCAGACGCATGGACACTTGGGCGCATGGGCACTATTGGGGCACAGGTGCCCTTCACTTAGTCGTATGACTAATATTTCCAAGCGTATGGACCACTGTTCAAGTGCATGGGCTGCACTTAAACATTTCTAAGGAAAATCTTAGGCGCATGAGCTACTGTTTAGGTGCATGGATTACACTTAAATCATTCTATGGCATTTTCAAGCGTATGAACATTCTGTATATCATATTCCTAGTATGTTTTCAACCCAAATCATCAATCCCATCTGTTCTAAGCTTAACATGGCTATTCTAAACATGAATAACCTATAAGCAATTCAAGAATCAATATACAACATGCACAATGCATACGGGTAACATATATGGACTTTAAAAAAAACCATTGTCATACATTTTCATGAAGGCTTTAATCTTCTCAAGCTTCTCTGTCGTAGCCTCAATGACCTCGACGCCTCCCAATTCTTTTTGCCCAATGTCTCCCCAACATACAAGCGTTCTACACCTTCTACCGTACAACATCTCGTATGGTGGCATGCCAATGCTGGCATGATAACTATTGTTGTATGAGAATTCCGCTAACGGTAAGTGGTCATCCCAACTTCCCCCGAAGTCAATCACACATACCCGAAGCATGTCTTCCAATATCTGAATGGTCCTTTCCGACTGACCATCAATTTGGGGATGATAAGCCATGCTAATATGTAACCTCGTCCCCATGGCGTCGTGGAATTTCTTCCAAAGTTTAGATGTAAACCGGGTGTCACGATTTGATACAATAGACACCGGAACACCATGACGAGTTACAATTTCCTTGATGAATAGATCCGCCAACCTCTCAGATGAATATGTCTCATGGAGTACGCGGCAACTTCGTTATGAAATCCATGGTGATGTGCTCCCACTTCCATTCCGGTATATCCAAAGGTTGGATCTCCCCATACGGCTTTTGATGCTCGGCCTTCACTTGTAAACAAGTAAGGCACTTACTCACATACTCCACCACGTCACGCTTCATACCCGGCCACCAATAATCTTTCTTCATATCTTGATACATTTTCGTGG
>BJCM01220940.1:0-23256 GCA_018326385.1 Flaveria bidentis | reverse complement strand
AACCTGTCACTCCTCTCAAACGTCAAACAGATTAAAGGAGGACATGTTTCTTTTGCTGGAAATAAAGGAGGTTACATCACTGCACAGGGAGAAGTGGGAAATCAGAAAGTTAAGTTTGACAAGGTCAACTACGTTCAACAACTACAAAATAACTTACTTTCTCTATCCCAGATTTGTGACAAAGGTTTCAAGGTTGTTTTTGACAACAAGAAGTGCTACGTGTTGAAAAAGGAGTACGTCATTCCAGAGGACCAAATCTTAATGTCAGCTTCAAGGTATAAAGACTTATATGTCTTGGATCTATTAAAGGTCTCCACAACCGATCATCAACTCCAATGCTTCTTGTCAAAGGCAACTGAGAAGGAATCCATCTCCTGGCATAGGAGAATGGGATACATAAATCCAAGGAAGATGAATGATCTTATTCAGAATGATTTGGTCAATGGAGTTAATGTCAAAAACTTTCAACTTCCGGATTTCTAAGAAAGAAAAACAGACCAAGAAGTCTCACAAGGCAAAGAACGTCAACTCTATTGAATTGCATCTCGAACTTCTACATATGGATTTTTTTGGTCCTGTGAGCACAAAGAGCATCGCTGGAGATCTGTATTGTTATGTAGCCACCAATGACTATTCCAAATTCTCTTGGGTAATGTTTCTGAAATCCAAATCAGAAACATTTGATTCGTTCAAACAACTTGTGACCATATTGGAATCTCTATACAAGTTAAAGGTACGTCATATTCGCTCAGACAACGGTACGAAATTCAAGAATCAGTGGATGGAGGCATTCGCAAAGAAAAGGGAATTGTACATCAGTTGACATTTGCCTACACTCCACAGATGAACGGAGTTGCTGAATGGAAGAACAGAAGCTTGATAGAGACAGCCAGGATGATGCTAGCAGACTCGAAACTGCCTATCCAATTCTGGAACGAGGCAGTAGCAAATGCATGTTACACTTTGAATCGAGTCTTGGTGGTTAAAAGACATGGTAAAACGTGTTACGAGTTGCTCCAACGACATAAACCTAATCTAGAGTATCTTGAACCGTTTGGCGCACCATGTACATTACTAAAGAAACATCAGTCAGGAAAGTTCAATGAAAAGGCTGAAGAAGGTAACTTTCTGGGTTACAACATACTGAATAAGAGGGTTTACAACAACTCATTAGGTCAAGTAGAAGTGTACTGCAACGTCGATGTTCAAAGATTCACCACCCCCCTGCAGGAAAAGGACCTACCTTATTTTTCGATTATGATGGATTCTTCAAGTCCTTCAACATTACTCTCACTCCTTCTGATGATGAGCTTTCGACAAAGATGATGTATGATGTCTTAAACACACCGCCCGTAGACTCGACAATATCCGGGTCACAAGGTCAGTCTTCTAGTAACTCAGGGAGAGCACTAGAAGTAAGTGACTCCTCTTCTAACGATGAAGAAGTGGAATTCATTTAGGTGGATCAGGAGGAACAGGTTCCTACTACTATATGTACACAAGCATCAGATGTGGATGCCTTTGACTCTTTAGAACCCCATACTCCCACTGCCTCAGATACTGAACCTGCAGTTCACAATCTGGATAATGAGGTAGTCGTACCTATCACTCCTGGATCTCGACTGAATGTCTATCATCCCCTGGACAATGTCATAGGAGATGTACAATCGAGAGTACAGACAAGAAATCAGCTCTACTCAGCTGATTATGCCTCAGTCGTGGAAAAAGGCTACCTTCACGATGGTGCTTATCGATGTTTTATGTCTCAATTTGAGCCAAAATATGTAAGTGACACCTTAAATGATGAGGCTTGGGTGAGTGCCATGCAAGAAGAACTTCTTCAATTCAAGAAGCTAGGAGTGTGGACTCTGGTGGATAGATCTAAAGGTGCTAAGGTTATTGGCACTAAATGGGTTTTGAAATGCAAAAAGGATGAACAATGGGTCATTATCAGAAACAAGGCTCGACTAGTAGCTCAAGGATTTCGACAAGTCGAGGGAATTGATTACAATGAAGTCTTTGCACCAGTGGCAAGAATGGAAGCAATCCGTATCTTCCTAGCTTATGCCTCTTACATGAAGATCAAAGTCTATCAACTGAATGTAAAGAGTGCATTTCTTCATGGTGAAATCCGAGAGATAGTGTATGTCAGTCAACCCAAGGGATTTGAGGATTCGTATCATCGAGACAGAGTTTACAAGCTTGATAAGGCTCTATACGGGCTTCATCAATCCCCTAGAGCATGGTATGAGAAGCTCTCAACTCATCTTGTGAAACACGGGTTTCGAAGAGGAGTAATTGATTGTACATAGTTTATCAAAGAAAAGGATGGTGACTTACTGCTTGAACAGATCTATGTTGATGACATAATCTTCGGGTCCAAAAATGAAGAATTGTGTAAAGAATTTGAAGCAGTAATGAAGGTAGAATTTGAGATGAGTGCCATGGGAGAAATGAAGTTCTTTCTCGGGTTACAGGTGGATCAGACACCTAAGGGAATTTTCCTTCATCAAACAAAGTATGTAGGCGATATTCACAGTCTGTTCGATATGGAGAATGCTTCGTCAGCCGGGACTCCACTTGCTACAAACCACGATGTGGCACCCGACGAAAGTGGCGATCTGGTTGATGCCACCATGTACCGAGGAATGATCGGATCTCTCATATACCTCACTGTCTCACGACGGATATCATGTACGCGACGTGTTTATGCTTCAGTTATCAGGCGAAACCGAAGGTCAACCATCTCATCGGCGTTAAAAGGATATTTCGTTATCTGAAGGGTACTCCAACACTCGGGTTGTGGTATCCTAATGATGATGATTTCGAGCTTACAGCATATAGTGACTCGGATTACGGCGGATACAAAATGAACTACAAGTCAACATCAGCGGGATGTCAATTTTTTGGGAGAAGACTAGTCACCTAGCAGTGTAAGAAGCAGACCTTGGTTGCTCTGTCAACCTGTGAAGCTGAATATGTTGTTGCTGCAAGTTGTTGTTCACAGATCATCTGGATTCAATAGCGAATGTGGGATTATGGTTTGCAATTCTCTAACACTCCTATTTATGTTGATAACTCTGCTGCTATAGCCATAACTAAAAATCCGGTCCAACATCTTAAAACCAAACACATCGTAATTAAATATCACTTTATACATGATTGTTTTGAAAAACATTTAATCGATGTTGTTAAAATAAATACGGATTTTCAACGCGCTGATCTCTACATAAAAGCCTTTGATAAACCCTCGTTTTCTATATCTGTTAGAGGTCAACGGCGTTAAAAAGAAAAGTGAAGTGATTTCCGATGATGATAGTACTTAGTCCGACAAGTAGATTTCATTTTTAATTTTATTTTTTATTTTCTTTTATTTTCTTTTATTTCTTCGCTTATTAAAATTCTAAACGCAAAAGCATTTTCAGTGTTAGAATTTTAGGGGGAGAATAGGTTAACTTAGTATTAAATTAGGTGATTTCAGTACTAAAAACGTAGGAAATGGACAGTCTAGCTAAGAGAAATGAGATTATATCTGTGATAATGATTCAATGACTATGGAATATGATAGTACACAGGAACAAATAGTTTGGGACTTTAAAAGAATGAAATTGTTCAAAATGCAAAATTCGAAGCATAAGTCTGAGAAGTCTAAGCAACATAAAAGGAAAATGATAGTAAAACTAGTTGCTACTAAGGTAACATGGAGAAAGTAGACCTAGAGGGTGCTAGACCATTTGATGATATGTCGGCAGATTCAACACAATAGATTAATAGCCCTCGTTGGTAATTTCAAGTTCAAACTAAGTTGTTCAACAAGTTGTGGGTTATCATCTTATCCCTGGTTAACACAATCAACGAAGTTCCAATAAGGGGTGACGAGCAAAATGAACGGCACAAATGTGTGCGGATGACCATAAAAATGAGCAACGCACATGAAAATGCAAAAAGCAATCAAGCTAATAACATATGTTGTTGGTGCGATCTATGCAAAAAGAATATAATTGCTCAAACAAGAAGATAGGTTGTGTGCCTCTCTGTTGTGCGGTAGCACTGACTTGAGGATAAGCATAACCTAAATATTCTAGAATTTATTGTTGTTTGCACCTCTCTGTTGTGCGGTGGCACTGACCTGAGGCTTGGCATCTCTTTGAAAGCTCTTAGAATAGTATCTTCTTGTAAAAATACCCGTAAACCACTCAAAAATCTCCCGAGGAATGTTGATTACCATATAAGAGTGGGATCCACAAATACTTGTTGAAATAACTAAACCTTAAATCATCACCAATCTGTGTCAAAAGTCTGTGTATGGATTTAAGAGGACAAGTATACTGACAATCATCATGGGTGCAACTCTTGAAAGTCAAAACCACTGTGTGCATCTTTTGGCATTAGTATGATTTCCTAGACTTGCTAATGACTCTTGATGAAAAACAAGAATCTAGCATCAAAAGGTTTTGGTAACATGTCCCGAATGATTTGATTTACCTGTATGATTCCATGATGAATCGTTCCAGTTATGATCAAAGTAACTAGACGCTATACTGTCCAGGAAGAAAAATCTGGTAGAGACTTATCTTAGGATTTCAACCTCACATAAAATTACAAAAATATGTTTTTAGCTTTGTTTTATTTATAGTAGTTTAATTTAGTTAAATTTCAATTAATTTATCAGTTAAATGTCGGACTACGCATCGAAAGTCAATATGGGAATCACTCACTAAAAGGGTCACTTCTGAGGTTACCAAACGGGTTTTTTAAAATGGTCATGTCTGAGATGATCATTGGTCAAAATGTCATATAAATAAGAAAAAGGGATAAGTGAATGAATGGTCATAAGGTCAAACTCATAAGTATGAGCCATTCGCACGACTGAACCATGAGTATGGACCAGTTGTACGATTGGACCATACTTATGAACCAGTCACCCGAATGGAGCATGAGTATGAACCATTCACACGACTGGCTTACAAGAATGAGCCAATCGCCTGAATGGGGGTGACCGAATGAGTTAGTCGCCCGACTGAAACCCAGTCGGCCGACTGAATGTGACAGACTGAGCCAATCACACGACTAAGCTCCAATTGCATGATTGAAAAGGGCGAATGGATCCAGTCGCCCGATTGAAACCAGATTCAGTATAAATAGGGCTAAAACGGTCGCATATGGTCATCACCCCTCAATCACCCTAAAATCACCCGCAAGTAGAGACACTCTGCCCAAATTTGATTAGATTGATTTCTCCTCACCATTTAGTTACTAACAAGTTCGTACTTCATCTGCAGGTAATTTGCGACCCAAATCGCACTAAATGCACGGAGAAAACAAACCCTAACTGGCCTAAATCGATTAAAATCAAGAAAAGAGTGTTAACTATCAAACAGACCAAATAAAAGTAAAAATTGGGTAAAATGAATGGCAGACAACAACAATTGAGAGTCCTGCGAGTCTAAAGAACCTAAACACAACGTTGAACTGCAAGAATTGACTTAGATTCAGGATAAATGTGTTGAACAGAGAAGTATGCGACTGGTCACTCCGAATGAACTTCAATCGCACGATTGAATAGGGCGAATGACTCAGTCGGCCGAATGAACAAGGCGTATGAGCTCAGTCGCCCGACTGAACTCAGGCGCAGGCTCAATCGCCCGACTGAATTCAGTCGCATACTAAGTCACCTGATTGAAGTCAGTCGCATACTAAATCAACCGACAGAACTCAGTCGTATGGTTCAATCGCACGATTGAACCAGACTGATCTCAAACAGTTTAAGTTGCAATGGTTTCTGTTATGTGCAGATCTAATGTTTATGTGTCTTGTGTTACAAAATCATGGCAGATAGGTGGATCATCAACACCAAGCACAACACTTGTGCTCACTTGGATGTCACCACTCGGAATGCTACCGAGTTTGCTGGTATTATCGCATTTCTGAGGAGATCGAGGATCTATAGAGCGATATCTGCATCGTGCACACCCTAGCGGTCTATACAGCAGGCCTTCTGGGAAGGTGCATCCGTTGACCGATCGACTGAGCCCTACTGTATACGTAGCACCATATTTGGCAAGGAGATTGAGGTCACAGCAGCCGACCTTAGACGCATATTGGATTTGGGAGATGATGCTACCTACCCAACCAGGCTATATCTTCTTACCGTAAGGGGATGCTTTCTACTGATGAGGTACTCTGGGGACATCAACGCAGGTGTGCTAAATAAAAGCAACCTGTGTCCCCAGTTCAAGTACCTAGCTCACGTCATTCTGAAGTGCATTGCTTCACGAAGGGGTGGATTTGACGATCTATCTGACCAAATCCAGAATGCCTACGTGGCACTGGTGCTGAATCACCCCTTCAGCTTCTCCAACATGATTTTATCCTACTTGATCGAGAGCTTAGATGCCAAAGGCAAGGAAGGCTTCTACATGTACCTGAGATTACTATAGATGATCATTAACGAGAAGCTTCCTTCGCTGCCTAAGGAGAGTCATGATGATGTCTCTCTCGAGATCATGGATGACACCACTCTTGGAAGAATGAAGGTTTATAGGGGCAAGCAAGTAAAGCCCCCTGTAAAGAGGTTGTTCAAGCACTTGCCCAGAGAAGACTACGTGGCGCCAGCTCGGCGAAAGTTGCATCACGATAATAGTGACTCGGACGTTGAGCAGATTGCTCTACCCTCCGATGACTCCGATGGTGATGATCTTGATGCTTATTAGGGAGGGGATGGTCAGGGTGGACCCGAACCAGCTCTTATTCACCTTGATTTCTAGATGGAGGAGGAGGAGGAGTCTGATGAAAAGCCTCTGGTGCGAATAGTGGGAAGCCGGGTCATAGCCATGGAGAGAGGTATTAGGGCGGTTTGTGGACGCCACGGGGAGTCCAGGGATGCGACTGATGCTGATATAGATCCATCATATACCCCGGACCCGCCCAGCAGCCAAGCGGGAGCCACAGTGTCTAAGGGATCGAGGAGGAAGAGAATGGCTCACCCCTATGGTAAGAAGGGGAAGAGGCTAAGGTTTACATTGACCTCTACTACTGCCACAACCACCACTTCATCAACTACTACTACTACCACCGCTACCACACCACCTATCACTACCACACTCCCATCCACCACCACTACATCCTACCAACCGCCACCCACTCATATACCACCATCCACATTCACCACAGCCACCACTACAATCTACCCTTCACAACCCACTCATATACCACCACCCATACTCACCACAACCACCACTACCACCACCAGCCACCAAGCCGGTCCCTCATCTCACACCACATTCACCACTGGATCTACTCTACCCTCCATTGGGGTAGAGGAACAACTATCAGCACTGAACCGTATGGTGCTGACGCTGTTGGCTGCTGATGACGAGAAGACTGGCCAGCCACAACAGCTTGTGGAGCTAACTGCTGCCCAAGCACAACAGATCTCCCAGCAAGCTCGGGAAATTGCCCAACTCCAGGAGCATAAAGTCCAATCAACAAAGAAGATTGAGGAGTTTGAGACATCTAACAGGTCTATCATGCTCAAGCTAAAGGGATCAAAAGATGAGCCTCTAAAGATCAGAGAAGGTGATGATGATGATGGTGATGATGAAGATGATGATAGTTATGATGACAAGGGCAATGATGATGAAGAGACAAGGGAAAGGCAGAATGATGATGATGATGAAGAAGGAGATGCAGTTGCATCTACCTCAGCTCAGGGTGAAGAGAGACGTACCGAGAGAAATCAAGACCAAGGAGCCTCATCTTCTGCCCACCTACTGACGTGCCTGCCATTCAGGGCAAAAGTAATGATTAGACATTTATGTACATGAAAAAACTTTTGTAATTGAATAATGTATTAATATAATGTAATTAATGTTCATATATTGTTATCAAATGTTTGATAGTCTTGATTAATTACTAACAACTGGTGTGTTACATGTTTAAATCAAGCAAATCAATCATCTCAGCAAGATGAGTACGATGTTGCTCCCCTTCAGCAAATCAAGTCTCTACTCACACTAATTCTTGATTTGCAAGGGATCGTTCGAAGGTCAGTAAGCTATACTCCTGAAGAAGGAGAAATCATTCATGACTTTACGGATGAGCAACTTGCTGAGATATTCTGGCTCAATCCAGACATGATTGTCAAGGACGCTCCAACTTTTGAAGTTACCAGTGACGATGAGCTGAATGACATAGATGAGATCGAGATAGAGGATGTCACTACGGAGCACTATCCAAAGTATGCTGACAGAGAGGGAAATGTAGTCCCTAATTTGGGTGATACTCTTGTTAGTGATACGTTTTAAAAACTGGATCAAAAGGAGCAAGAGTCCAAGAAGAATAAGGACCAAGCCCAAGCCTCAGAAGCTGATGTCAACATCAAAAAGGCTGAATGGGTGGCTTGTTTTGCAGAGATTCGAGCCCAACGCACTACTCCAAAGCCGAGTGCCTACACCAAGCTCTACAAAGTTAAGAAGCATCTAAAGGTGTCAGGATTATAGCTTAGGCATATTTTGAGGATCTAAACATGTATTATGTGAAGAGAGAGAAGGGCATAGAGTACTTTAGGTTTCCACATGATCTAAAGACTATTCTAGGTTTTGAGCTCAACCAGCTGGCACGAATGAAGTTGCTATATGCTAACTCAAAGAAGATGTCAGGCTGGTTTGAGGCTGCATTGAAGAAAGAGTACCACACTAGGTGGGTCAACTTCAAACCTCAAAAACTAATGAGGTAAATTAGACGGTCTGAAGTTGATTCCATTACTGGAAAGCAGAAGATACTGTTGAAGTGGAGTCCACCATGCATAATGTCACAAATCCCTCTAAGGGAAATGCCACAGGACTTCACTCCACACTTCAAGTGGTGGTACTACAACTGGAGAACAGGTGAAGCTGTTATAGTCTTGCAAAAAGAGAGCAAAATGGATACTATTCGGGTATTTGACCCAATGTGGCTGACTATCTTGTTTGCTGATGATGTATATACATTGTACAAGTGGCCACTTTTTTATGATTCGCAATACATTGTACAAGCCCTCTACTTCCAAAACGTTATAAGACTATGTTTTGCGTTTGAGATAAACGCCGGAGTTACAAGAGAGGAGAAGTACAAGAAGTTTAATGAGCTGATAAAGAATGTTAGACAATGATGTAAACTAGGTCCAATGAGGAGTTTGTAGATACATGTGTACCTAGTTTAGGAGCTCAATGTAAAATGTCTTTCATGTCTTACGTATATGTAATTGAATGGGTATGAATGAAATGAAATGTGTTGGTGATGCTTATAATGTTTAATATTTCATTATTTATTGTGTGATAACAAATATTAAACTAACTATATAGGTTTGTGGATTTTTACATAGTTCTTAGTGAATAGTGGTTGAGAAACATGTTTAAACTTAATCGTGTGAAATTCTCATGCGAATGGACCATGCTAATGGACCATACGCATGAATACTTCATGCTAATGGACCAGTCGCATGACTGAACCAGGAGACTGGATCAGTCGCATGATTGTGACATAAGATTGACTCAGTCACATGACTGGACCTTCTGTCGTGCGGATGGATCAACCGCATGCTTCAGTCGCACGACTGAACCATGCTAATGGTTCAGTCATACAAATGGAAAACCCTAACCTATAAATACCACTTAATTCGTGGAAAAACGCAAGATTTCGAATACCTACGCACATAATCATACCCTAGCCACCAGAGACTCAATAACACCTGTTCCAAGTTCATAGATCGTAGTTAATCATCTTGCAATCATTCTTAACGTTTTGTTTCATTCTTAGATCGATTATACTTGTGTTCTCACTGATTGGATTGCCAATCAAATAGGATTCTGCACTATTTGGTTTGGTATACACGTAAATCAGTTAGTACTCCGTACCTAAACGGTCCCAACACATACTAATAACTAAAATTAACACTAATCTACTACAAGAAGAAACATGAACAAGTAGGTCTAAAGCATTCATCATTCCATAATACGTTTAAGTACAAGCTTTTACATATAATTGCTAGGATTTTGGTTGTTTAGAGACCTAATCACCTAACTACATGTAATTGACTATCATAATCATAGGAATTAGCATACTAACCTCTTGATCAAATACTCTTGAAAGAACTATTGAAAAGGTGAAAGAAAAATGGAAAATAAGGTGAAAATGGAAGTGGATACGAACATTGCAGGCAATGAGCTCGATTTTTAACTTGCAAAATTGATGGGGAATAGACAAAAGGCTGAAAAAAGTCAGGTTTTGTCATTCATTGTCTAGCACGGGGGCGTGCTCTTGTTATATTGTTCGGTTTTAGTCTTTTGTTGTTTCGTTTTTCAGTTTCGCGCGTTACGTAATTTACCCGGTTAAGTTTTATCACTTCCAAAATCATCAGAAAAGATACGAAAAAAGTCCTAGAGTTAAATAACACAAGCCAAATTGAAAATTACATTTCCTAGGCTCCTATGGTTACATGATACGTTTAAAGCCGAGAATCTGAAACAACAAAACCAGACTCTTTAATGCGCATCAGCGCACTTAACACATCACAGAATGCTTCTAAAAGAAGCCTCCACATATTTCGTGTGGAAGGTTCGGGAAGGGACAGTGAGAAGTGCGGTTGCTTAGTTCTGCAAGTTGATGGTTAATGGAAATGAATTCCTCACCCATCTCTTGAACTTTTTGGATAAGTTCAGCTAAACATTAGGATGCAACGAGGTTCATTTCAGTCATTTGCTTGATAAGTTCATGTAGCTTGAAGAAGTATTCTTGAGTCGTTGGCTCTCGCGTTTCAGAATGTGGTTTCTTTGCAGGATTCTAGTTTCAACTTCTGTGACTTGATTCTTTCATTTTTTAGATGTTTTTAAGCAGGAATGGGTGTGATGAAAGAATGGAACAAGTGTGGTATTTATATACAGGTCATGAAAGGTGAACACGGGGGCGTGCTTGGCCAGGAACGACCTCGTGCTTGGCCAGGAACAGCCCCGTGCTTGTCAAAGTTTGTCTTAAATTCGACCTACAATGTTCGAGAGTCGTCAGCGAGGATCATGGAAAAACTTTGTCAGAGCCACGGGGGCGTGCTTCGTGAGGCACGACCTCGTGCTTGTTCTTTTGAGGTCCTAAAAATTGTTTAAAAAATCAAGGAAAATTTATGTACAGGTGTTGCGTTTATAATTCGGGTCTTCGGCCCGACTCTTCCCCACACTTAGTTTTCGTCGGGGCGGAGGTGTAATTCCTCCGAAGGAATCTTGGTAGGTCCATCGTTATACGGTTTAAAACGATGATCATTCACTTTGAAACTTAAACCTTCGTGGTTATTAATTTCAATTGCACCATTCAAAAACATGTTTTTGATCGTATAAGGTCCAGAACACCGTGATTTTAGTTTTCCAGGAAACAAATGTAAACGAGAGGTATACAGTAAGACACGTTCTCCCACATGAAATCGTTTTGTGTTCTTTAATAAAGCGTCGTGGAATTTCCTTGTCTTTTCTTTGTAAACCCTAGCGTTTCCGTATGTTTGTTCTCTCAATTCCTCCAATTCATGAATTTGTAGGAATCGATTCTTTCCTGCAAGGACTTGTCCATGTTTGCTGCTTTAAGTACCCAAAAGGCCTAGTGCTCTAGTTCCACAGGTAGATAACACGACTTCCCATAGACTAGTTTGAATGATGTTGTGCCGATGGGAGTCTTATAGGCTGTTCGAAAAGCCTGTAGTGCATCATCTAACTTTGTAGACCAGTCTTTGGGGTTTTGACCTATAGTTTTCTCAAGGATTCATTTGATGTCTCGGTTAGTGACTTCGACTTGCCCATTCGCTTGTGGATGGTAAGCAATTGTAAAGCGATGGTGCACTTCATATCGTGTCATTGCTCATTCGAGCTGGTTGTTACAGAAATGAGTTCCTCGGTCACTAATTAGAGCTTTAGGTGCAACAAAATGAGAAAATAGTTTCTTAAGTAATCTGACAATGTTTCTCGCATCATTGTTAGGAAGGGCTTGAGCATTAGCCCATTTTGAAATGTAATCAACTGCTACCAAGATGTAACGATTGCCGAATGACACCGGGAATGGCCCCATGAAATCAATACCCTATATATCAAATAACTCGCATACTTGAACTGGTTTCTGAGGCATCTCATCCCGTGTTGAGATATTGGTTGCTCTTTGACATGCATCGTAGGTGCGTACCATGTTGTGAGCATCTTTGAAGATCGTGGGCCAGTAAAATCTAGAGTCAAATACTTTCTTGGCTGTTAATATTGCTCCATGGTGTCCTCCTATGGGCCCTTCATGACAGTGCCTTAGGATTTGTTCTACTTCACTTCCGTATACGTATCTTCGAATGACTTGGTCTACACCGATTCTGAATAGATACAGATCCTCTTAATAGTAATGTTTGAAATCAGTAAAGAACTTCTTCTTTTACTGATAAGTCATTCCCTTGAGAAGGATTCCACTTGCTAATTAATTTGCAAAATCGGCAAACCAAGGATGTTCATCGATTGAGGATTGAATGTGCATAAGGAATTCGTGAGGAAACTTGTCGTTTATTGTGGCTTCCTCAGTTTGTGAAGGACTTGAATCCTCAAAACGCGAGAGATGATCGACTGCTAGATTTTCCGCTCCTTTCTTATCCCAAATTTCGATGTCAAATTCTTGAAGAAGAAGTATCCAACGAATCAATCTCGACTTTGCATCTTGTTTGTTGAAAAAATAATGAAGGGCTACATGATGGTGTAAATGATTATTTTTAAAGGATTAGATACGATCGGAATTTGTCAAATGCGAAAATTACCACAAGAAGTTCTTTTTCGGTGGTGTTGTAGTTTTCTTGTGCGTCGTTTAGGGTTTTGCTCGCATAATGAATTGGGTGAAATTGCTTATATTTCCTTTGTCCTAATATGGCTCCGACCGCGAAATCGCTTGTGTCGCACATGAGTTCAAATGGTAGCGTCCAGTCTGGGGAAACCATGATTGGAACGGTTACAAGTCTCTCCTTAAGCAATTTGAATGCACTAATGCATTCATCAGAAAATACGAATTTAGCGTCTTTCTCAAGAGGTAGAGTCATTGGTCGAGCGATTTTTGAGAAATCTTTAATGAAACGACGGTAGAATCCTACATGACCTAGGAAACTTCTGATATCTTTCACGGTTATGGGATGCGGAAGTTTAGAAATAGTGTTGACTTTGGCTTGATCGACTTCAAGCCCTGCTCGAGAGATTTTGTGTCCTAACACTATTCCTTCCGTAACCTTGAAATGACATTTTTCCCAATTTAAAACAAGGTTAGAATCTTCACATCTAACTAGTATCTTTTCTAGATTTTCAAGACATTGCTCGGATGAGTTCCCAAAGATGGAGAAGTCATCCATGAAAACTTCCATTAAGTGTTCAATCATGTCATGAAAGATTGCTACCATGCACCTTTGAAATGTTGCAGGAGCATTACACAATCCAAAAGGCATTCGCCGATAAGCAAATATGCCATATGGACAGGTAAATGTCGTCTTCTCTTGATTCCCCATGTAGATCTACCCATATAGGACAAGCGGTTCACACAAAAATTAATGATTATGATACAAGTAAGATCAGGTTCTAATATTAACCACAAATATAAGTATCATACAATAGCACAATAGTGATTTAGTTCAAACAGAGCATGTTTTCCCATAATATTTGTAAAAAGGGGGATACTAGAACTCACCTTAGGGTGAATTAACGGTTCTTTGAGCACAGAAAAGAACCTATCCTAGCACCCTAGCATCAAGATTCAAGTGGTAAGCTATATTTTCTTGGGTCATTATAGATGTAACTAGGTGTGTTTTATGGTTAAAAGTTCAACTAGATTCGATTCTTTAACGTTTGCATCATAAATTTTCCTTTTTAGAAAGTTAGTGTTTCTTAATTTAAATGACAAGTTTTTATGATTTTAATCAGTTTGATAAAGTGATAATAAGTTTATCAAGAATTTTTAGTCAAAGGCTGCTCAAATTGTTTGGTGAAACTACAGAATTGACACTTTAATCCCTCAAGTTTCAAATTTTATAGTTTTTACCCTAAAGTTTGTTTTCTTTAATATTTGACTTTATATGGTCCTTTATTACTTTCCAGAGGTTTAATATTAAGTTTTTAGCTATTTTAACCCCAATTTTCCAAAATTTAGTTTGAAGAATATAGAACACCAATTTTTAGTTACAAGTTACGGTAAAACTAACAATTTTAAGTGCCTAGTTTTAAATCTTTTAATTCAACCCATAATGCTAAAATATTAATTTCAAGGACTTCTAATAATCTCTATAATATGCTTAAAAGGTGTTTTTGTGCTATTATGAGTAAAAAAGTTTCGTTTCTAAAATAACCAGTTTAAAACTCATTTATACCCAAAACCGAACAACCAAATACATTTTCTTCCAACTTTTCACTAACATCTTATCTTGGGGTTTCTAAATTACTTAAGTAACATGAGTTTTTTGGTTTTAGACTCCTTATTCTAGTTTAAATTTTTAACTAAAAATCTCCCGGTTTAGGCTTATTTTTGTTAAACAACACACCACCCTATGAAAGTAAACCGGGCTTATATATAGGTGATGATATAGACAACTTGAGACACACATATTTAAAAATAATATTAATATTAGTTCAAGAAAATCTACTCAAAGTTAATAATCCCAATAGCTAATACAAGATACTTAAACCTTTGCTCGTCAAAATCTTTTGTGAACAAATCAATATATTGTTCATTTGTGTTGATACCTGATATTAATATGTTTTGTATTTGAGTACTGTATATAATTCTCTATAATAGAGATAGAACTGTTGTTGTCTCTATATGGATGGGAGTCTCTTTGAAGTTGAATCCAGAGTCCAGCATCTGATTCTAAATCCAAAGCAATTGAACACAACAGCTTGTAGCAGTGATGTATTCAGCTTTAGCAGTTGATGTAGACACACATGATTGTTTCTTGAATTGCTACGAGACTATCCTAACACCAAGGAAATGACATCCCCTAAATGGACTTTGTAGTCATGTTGCAGCCACCATAGACATTATCTGTATAAGCATACACATTTGTAGTCGGAATTCATTAGATACCAAAGGCCTAGTTTGGGAGCACCTTTGAGATATCTGATAATTCTCTTGACAACAATTAGGTTTGACATCATGAGGTTGGCTTGATATATTGCACAAATACATGTAGCAATATGATATCAGGCCTGCTGGCTATGAGGTACATAAGAGAACTAATCATAGCCCTATAGAGATGCTCAACAACACACTCCCGCTCGAGATCAGGTCCTAGAGAGTGGTTTCTAGTTAAGGGTGTCTTTGTAACCTTATACTTAGATGAAATCCGGTAAGTATGTCTTGTACATACTTTGACTGGTCTATCAAGATGCCATTGTCAACGTGCTTCACTTGATTTCCTAGAAAGAAATTGAGTACCCATATGATACTTATTTTAAATCTATTCTTCATTAGCTTCTCAAAGTTTTTGTAGAGCCTTGGATTAGTTGACCCAAAGATGATGTCATCAACATATACTTGAACCAACATCAAGTCATTCCCTATTCCTTTAATGAAAAATGTTCAATCAATAGTACCCCTCTTGTAGCCATGCTGAACAAGGTATAAAGATAAAGTCTCATACCACTTTCTTGGAGCTAGATGCAGCCCATAGAGGGCTTTGTCAAGTTTGTAGACATAATCAGGATGATTTGAGTCTACAAAGCCAAGTGGTTGTTTTCATACACTTCCTCATCAATCACTTCATATAAGAAGGCACACTTGACATCAAGTTGGTAGACCTTAAAATCCTTGGATGTAGCAAAAGCAAGGAATATCCTAACAGTTTCAAGTCTTGCAACAGGAGCAACAACATATGTTTAGTCAATCCTCTCGTCTTTTGTGTATCCTTGAACAACGAATCTTGCCTTGTTCTTGATGACAAGTCATTTATCATATTTCTTATTCCTGAAAACCCACTTGGTACCTATTGTGGTCTTCCCTTGAGAAAGAGGACATAGGATCTAAACCTTTTGCCTTTTAAATTGAAGCAACTCCTCCTATATTGCTTTAATCCAATTTCCATCCTTAAGATTCTCATCAATCTTCTTAGGCTCAATCTAGGACAAGAAATAAGAGTGAATATAAATATTTTTTTCATGGGTTTGTCGCCTTATTCTCACCCCTTTCTTAACATCTCTAATAATGTTTGTGGTGGGATGGGACTTGTGGATTCTCAGTTGAGGAATCATAACAATTTGGATGGACAAATCTAAATTGGTGAAATTCAGATCTGGTGATTGAGTATCACCTACCACATCAGCACACTTATCAAGGGAAATTTTGATGCAATGACTGTGCGACATCATTAATGTTGTCTTACATGGAGTGGTTATCTACATCAAGGAATTCTTGATCACTATCACCACCTCCATATCCTCCTACATTTGAAACTCCTTTGTGTGAGTTATATGCCTCTATGCTGGAATTTGTAGGCACCTTAGATGTGTCAGCTAAAGAGTTTGTTATTATTATGCTGACAGGATTTCCAACTGCAGAGTTTCTTACCACTAGAGCTGAAGTAGTTTTCTAACTTGGTCTTTTCAGCTCAAATCTTGGATTAAGATATCCTAGTGATAAACTATCTATATATCCTGACACATCTTCATAATATTTGTTAAAACTATTAGTAACTAAATCAAGATCAAACAACCAATCAGGACAAGAATCTTTCACACTAGACGTGTGCTCATTGAAAGTCACATTGGTTGACTCCTTAACTATTTTAGTTGTGAGATTGTATACTCGATAAGCCTTTTAATACCTTTCTTATCATAAAATGGGCAGCTTAGCGTCGGATAACATGGTTCTTGCAGCTTTAATAAGTGTAATTTTCTCCTCTTAGCATCATCATTTTGCTGAGGAGTCCTAGGAGCATTATATTATCTTGTAATACCATTCATATCGCAAAATGCATCAAGGATTTGGTTCTTAAACTCAGTTCCTTGATCACATCTTATGATTTTGACCTAGTGATCATATTAATTCTCAATTTTTAGAATGATATTACTCAAGATTTCAGGGGTCTATCATGTGAAATCATACGTGATCACCAAACAATAAGAAGTCCTTCCTAGACGCATAAACCTGGTGGGGCAAAGAGATCCATATGTAATAAGTTTAGGAGAGTAAGCATTGAGTTTCTGTTCTTTGACTTGTAAAACACTTTGTGATGCTTCCCTTTCAGGCTTGCAACACAATGGTCATCACTTGTAAACACTTTTTTGTCATTACCAACTCATCTTTAAATAATTTATATGTGTTCTTAAAGTTTACATGACATATTTTTTATGCCAAAGAAAAGACTCATCACTATTGGTTGTAGATAGAAAGCACGAAACTTCTCCTAATGAGGATGTTTCCTGCAAATCCATCTTGTACATGTTCCCTTTCCTATGGGCTCTAAGAAAGATATGCTCTTAAGGAATGGCCACCCAAGGCTTAAGAACAATGCACTCATGCTTAGTAATGATCATGTTATGTCTTTGATCACAAAATTGGGATACACTTAGAAGATTGTACCCAAGCTCCTAATCAAATTTTACCATCTCAATGTTGAGCTTACCATTTATGACCATGCCCATTCTAGTGATGTAACCACCTGAATGTCCTCCAGGGCAACAAGACCTCCATAAATTATCTCAAAGTGTTAAAGCAAAGAGCCATTGCCTGTTATTTTCCTAGAACAACCTGCAGGACCGGTGAAGGGGGTCACTTATAACACAACAATACAAAGAGGAGAATAACTAAACTTAATCAAACAGTGAACTGGATTAACCACAATATATGACACTAAGCACACAATTAATTTAGTAAGAGAAAGAACAAGATACACAACTGTATGGTTTTCAAGATTTCAGTATATTGCTTTCTCAATGTTCTATTACAAGTGTTACAAAGCATAAAGGAAAGTTACAAGAACATGAGATACTTATACTACATCCTACGGCCGGCCATACTATGAAAGCTAGCTGGATACAATTGACTAGACACAAAACAAAATCAATTGTAGAGTCAAAAGGCAGGTTGCCTTTTGACTAGTGACTATGACATGTCATAGCTCATATCCTTATCTATTAAAAAAAGAATGAAGTACATGAAGTAGAAAGTTACAGACTCAAGACCTCAATGTAAAGTTACCAAAAGCATGGACCTTTTCACCAACTCATGTAAGTTGGTGACTTTATAGAGTTGCAGCGGAAAAGGGTCCAAGTTTATGGAAAAGTACATCATATAAAGCATGTTGTTAAAAGTTTTCGGAAGAAATCTGTCTTCAAGAGTTGAGCTTCGGAAGACTTTGTCTCTGAGAAGACTTCATCTTTGGCTTCGGAAGATATTGGTCTTGGCTTCAGAATATTTCACACTTAGAATATTTCTGTTGCATGTGTGAAACTTCCGAAGCATTCTTTTTCAGTACTTGTGCAGCATGCATGCAAAAAGACGTTGGTTGCTTCAGCCTCTATACATATTATCTACAAACTCCCCCTAGGCTGATGCTACGAAAACACTTGAAGATTTCAGATATCAACAGTCCTTATCAGGATAATAACCAGCCCTTTCTTCATAAGATGATCAAGATCCTTCAGACTATCAAAGTATCTTCTCATGTCAAAGAGATCATGCAAAGGCAACTGAAACATGTCTTGCCAAGTGTAGACATTCTTAATGCCATGATCTCTGATGACATGCCACCTTTCTGGATTTGTAGTGTATGTCCAGGCCAGGATGGGTCTTTCTGTTGCTAGAGGAGCTATTGGAATGGGAGATGATGGAGCATCCTCTGGCTAGAAATCCTTAGGATATTCTGACTCATCCTGAGGTTCAGAAAAGGATACAGTCTTCTTTTTCCTTGGCTTTGGTTTAGAAGCCATTCTTTGCTTTCTCTTTACAACTTTTAACTGAGAAGACCAGCCTGCAGTTCCAGATTGATTTTCATTATCTTTCTTAGTTAGGTCTTCCACTCTCATAGGCTCATAAGAAGAGGGAGGTTGACCCTACTGTGGATCAGAAGATGAAGCTTGCTGAGATTCAGTTGGAGGTCTAGGTTGTGTTGTCTCTGGTTGTTCAACCTTAACCTCCACTTCAGGTGGAGCATGACTTGGAGGGGAGTGTAGGTCAATCAGCTCTCCACTCTTGATCTTCTACTTGATCACCCTGATATGCTCATCCATAGTGGATAGAGACATGGGGCCAAGTCTCCTTCCGGAGAATCCATACAGCTTCAAGAAGCTCATCATCCTCCGTCTGTCAGCAGACTTCTTCATATTCTTTTGGATGATGGCTCTTGACTTAGCAACTTCTTCCTTTAGCTTTCTTTTGGTTGTCTTTCTTTCCTTAACTATATCAAGCTCAAGTTGTTTGAGATACTCAAACTCAACATAGTCATAGGATAAAGGAAGAAGTGCTTCTGCCTGATAGAGGCCTGTGGCACTCAGGTAGTTGATCATCTTGATCCTATCTTCTTCTTTTTCTACCTTAGGTTCTTGTTGAACCACATCCTCTTGTGCATAACTTTCTTGAACTGGGGAGAGAGTAGGCACATGCTTGTACAGTCTTTTCTTTCTTGTATCTTCTTTGATTTGTACCAATAGCTCTACATCTTCTGCCTCTTTCTTCTCTCTTGACCTTTCCAGGTCAGCCAGTTCATTTAGTTCCTCCAAAGGGAGAGAAATGACATTGTCTATGTCATAGTTCCTTGTCTGCAGGTAGTTTATCCTGACTGCCCTTAGCTCATCATTCTGAGTATCTGGTCTGGGGGCAGCCCTGATAGCAGACTCCATGAGTCTTGCAGACCCAGAAGAGGAACTTTCTCCCCTCAGCTTCCTTTTCCTCTCTCTCTCCTCCTCCTCCTCAATCTCCTTAGATTTCATCTTTCTTTTCCTTTTGTCACTCACAGACCTTTGTGACTCAGGGTGGAGAGAGCTTTGGCCTTCATTGCTTGATGTAGCTTCTGAGCTCTGGCCAGAGAGAGGTTGAGAAGCACCTTCACCAGCAGGTGTCTCAATAAGGGTATGGATCACTACAGCAGTTGATGTTGATGAGACTGGGCTCTCAGATTCTGCCACTGGGCCTTCAGTCAAGGTTTCCCCTATGAAACTAATCTTAGGTTTTGCATCAACATCTAGTTGACCGATGGCATAGCTTGATTGCCTTAGTCTTCTTCTGAAGCTGAACTCTGCAATGATCCTGTCTTGGATTCTTTGAGCCATTCTGTCAGCTTGTTTTGATTGGCTTGGATTGACAAGTGGCATTGTGACTAAATCCAGACTTTCATAGAAGTTCAGGGTGTGAAAGTTGAAGATCTCTTATTGCCCTTGAACTCTAAGAAGGATGAGGGCTTTTCTATTGCTGTAATACCTCCACCCAATGATGTGATTTGAAGATGGTGTATATGACATAGCCCTTGGTATCCCTTCCTCAAACAGTCTTTGTATTAAGGAGTCTATTGAGTCCATATCAATATGAACTTGAGGAAGTTGTTAAGTAGGCACAATTACAAGTGAGGATGGTGAGTCCTCAATGTCCATACTCTTTGAAGAACTCCCAGGTTCTGTGGTTGTGATGACTTTCTCCCCCTTTTTGGTAGCATCACCCACTTGCATAGGTGAGCTAGGAGTTAGATCAATCACCTCCACAGGTTCTTGTGTTCCTGGTTGAGCTCATCTTAAAGGTCTCCCAGCTAGTAGTTCCTTAAGATATGAAATCTCAAGTTGCTGATCATTGACCCTTTTTTGCAAGGTAGTCACCTGAGATTCAAGGTGACTAACCTTGGAGACTAAATAGGTGCATGTTATAGATAGTTGTTGCACCTTTAGTCTTAGATTCCCCTCATCTTCATCAGAAGAATCATTGGGGGATGAGATGCTTGGACCAGAGTCCTCACTCTCACCACCAGGTTCAGGTTCTTGGCTGCTGGATTTCCTCTGCTCACTGGCAATCTCAGTTGAGATGTCAGTGGGTTGAGTTGCCATGGTTCAGGTTTTAATGATGTAATCACTTTTAAAAGTGATAGCCTCTTCCATATGGACATCATGAACAGGTTCAGAAGTGTCCACCTCAGTAGTGGGTGACTGATGTGGGATAGAAATAGGAGACTCAGGAGCATTCATCTCTCCTTGAGTAAGGGTAAAGAAGAGGGAATCATGATACTCACTGAAACCTAGATCTTTATTAGTATAGAAGTCAAGGTTTGGAATTGGTTGGTTAAGATCTAAAGGTTGGGGATAGTAACTGTCCCTGAATGATGGCTTAAGGCAGTTTGGCTTATGAGCTCATCAGGGTGAGCATGAGGAGCCTCAACACTGATCATAGAAGGAATGGGAGTGGTTTGCTCCTCGGGAGAAGTGGGAGCTCCAGTGTCCACTTCTTCCTGTATGGGTGAGTATATAGGGGCCTCCACAGACTGAATAGTCTGAGTAGGGGTTCGTTTGTATTTTCTTTGGTAGGTAAGGGTGATTTGAGGCTGTTTAGGTGGTTGGGAAGTAGAAGGTGGGGGTTCAACACTAGCTGGTGCTGCTAGGCTGTCACCTTGAGCAATGAGCTCTAACATTTTTGGGACTAGGGCTGTTTCGACCCCAGAGAAGCCAACAGTGGGCTTTCTCATTATTTTGAAGATGTCGGGCTTCATCTATCCCAGTTTAAGAATATTACATATTACCCTTAACTATGAGCCCAGTTCACAGTTAAGAATTTGTTGAACATATCTAGGGAACATGTAATACCCTAAGGAATCCAAGTTTACAAGCAGATTAGTATAAACAAACTAAGAATACCTGAACTTGACCCACTGAATCATTCCATGGACAATGAAGGAGAGATCCTCAGGAATCTGGTCCCATCCACCATGCTTGTTTGATAAGCTGTGGATAACCAAATAGAGCAGAAATTTCCAGTGGGATGAGACCTTCCCTTTCCTGAAGGTCTTGACAGAGTAGTCTCCCTCATAACCCATCTACTCAAAAGAATGATTTACAGCTTCTTTTGGGAAGAACACCTCACCTTCTTCATCATCCAGCTGAAGATGCATGTTGATGATGGCCGGAGTGATGAAGACTGTTGTCCCCTACACTGTAGCAGATAGTGCCTTCTCCTCATCCATAACGACCTCTTGGCAGGTCTTGGAGAATTCTAGAAGATGATCCTCATAGAATGGAGGATCAATGGTTAGGAAGGTGAAGTAGTTCGACAAAGCTAAGAAACGGCAAACCTATGAGAAATGAGGATCTTTCTCAGAGCTTAAGAGAGCAACCTGATTATGTTGCCTGTGTAACTGTATGGTAAAGTTCGGGTCATTTCTGTGAAAAGGGTTGGACATTATGAGGTAGCTTAAGGATAAAGAAATAAATAAGAAAGAAATTTTAGAGAGAAATTTGGGGTTTTAGGTCTGGAGGAAGAAGTAGATGATACAAAGTGGGAGAAACCGTTGGGTTTATATGTGATTAAGGATTTCAGATAAAGTTTAATGAAAGAGGATAAACTTTGAAATCCGGATGTCGGTCCCACCTCTAAAAAAGTAGTTTACTTTTGCTCAAAAAGTAGTTTTCTTGGAAATAAAAAAGCTTCCGAAGGTAAATTGTCTTCGGAAGTTTTAATGAAAAGCTTCCGAAGCTAAAATGACTTCGGAAGAATTTCCTGAGAGTTTTGAAAATTTTGCTTCTGAAGAAAAATTAAGACTTGAATGCTTTGTTTACAGAAGAACAATGCTTCCGAGAGTTAATTTGCTTCGGAAGAAAATGGTCCTTGAAAACATATAAGTGTATGAGACAAGCATTTAAGCTTCGAAAGATATTTCAAAAAATTCTTCCGAAGGTAAAATTTTTTAGACAGTTATTTGTTTTAAAGGCATGATTTTCTTCTGAAGATAAAAACATATCTTCCGAAGGATCAAATTTTTTTTCAAAAATCTAAGGAAACTCTTCAAAAATATTTTCATCCATAGAAAACAAGAGCTTATGAAAGTGATGAACTAGACAACTTAGGACACATAGATTTTAAGAAATTATAAAAATTAGTTTTAAGAAAAACCTACTCAAAGTTGATCATCCCAATAGTTGATATTAGATATTTAAATCTCTGTTCATCAAAAGCTTTTGTAAACAGATCAACATATTGTTCATTTGTGTGAACTTTGACTAGTTTAATTAATCCCTTTTCATAATTATCTCTTATTAAATGATACCTGAT
>BJCM01220936.1:0-17930 GCA_018326385.1 Flaveria bidentis | reverse complement strand
GGGTTTTACACTCCAAGGACTTCCAGAATCAATATCCTAACATGTCTAAGCAAGAAGCACACTCAGAAACGCAACACACAAGCCCACACGACCTCATGTGCTCGGGTTGGACCCGAACACCCGAAACCCTAAAAACGCAGAAGTAAAACGGGCGAGGAAAGGACGACCAAGGTCGTCTACCTGCTAGAAACAAGTAGTCTCAGCTGTAGCCGAGGTTTTGCCGGTGAAAACGCAAGAAACGGGACGGTTTTTGGTGCAAAATTAGAGTAAAAAGGGTGAAGAAGAAGATGAAGAAGATGAAGATGGAATGAAGGCTAGGGCTTGTAAAGGGGTATTTATACCCAGCCCTAGTTTCGCAAAATGTCATGTTTAGTCCCCGTACTTAGCCCTCGAGTTCCCAAATTTGTTTCGGTTGAAAACGACATTAATTTGGCTCGTTATATTAATGACAAAAATGTAATTAATGGTACTTGTAACTTACAAATGGTTTTATTTATAACAATAAATTTGTATAAAAAATGGTGTATTTCATGATGACGGTGATGATATGTGTAAAGGTTTAAGTGGCAGCAATGCAACAACAGGAGCACAAGCGTATCCACACAGGTAGTTCATAAAGGTGAGGAATGACCGACTAACGAAAGGATAACGGAACATGTCAATAGACGGGACTTTTGGTGACGGATGTCATAAGTATGAAGCATGATGTGGTGGAGTATGTGAGTAAATACCTTACTTGTTTACAAGTGAAGGCTGAGCATCAAAAGCCGTATGGGAAGATCCAACCTTTTGATATACCGGAGTGGAAGTGGGAGCATATCACCATGGACTTTATAACAAAGTTATCGTGTATCGCACGTGGATATGACGCTATATGGGTGATAGTTGATCGTTTGACGAAGAGTGCTCACTTCCTACCGATCTGTGAGACATATTAATCCGAGAGGTTAGTGGATCTGTTCATTAAGGAGATTTTAACTCGTCATGGTGAGCCGGTGTCTATTGTGTCTGATTGTGACACTCGGTTTACATTTAAATTTTGGAAGAAATTCCATGATATGATGGGGACGAGGTTACATATTATCACGGCTTATCATCCTCAGACGGATGGTTAGTCCGAAAGGACCATTCAAACGCTAATGGAGTTGAATCAACTCCATTAACAAGAATCCATAAGACACATCCAGTCAACAACATCATTGGAGATCCTGCCAAAAGAACTACAAGAAGCCGCAGTGGAATTGCCAACATCTGTCTTTTCACTTGTTTTCTTTCACAAGTGGTTCCCCCAAACATCACAACTGCTCTAAAGGACAACAACTGGATTGAAGTATGCAAGAAGAGCTTCAACAATTTAGAAAGCAAAATGTGTGGACTCTAGTTGATTTACCTAAAGGCCAACATCCAATTGGACTAGATGGCTCTTCAAAAATAAACTAGATGATAGAGGTATAGTTGTAAGAAACAAAGCAAGGTTGATTACACAAGGATACACACAAGAAGAATGAATAGACTATGATGAAGTTTTTGCACCAGTTACAAGAATTGAAGCCATAAAAGTGTTCCTAGCATATGCATCATATAAGAAGTTCACAGTGTATCAAATGGATGTCAAGTGTGCCTTCCTATATGGGAAAATTGATGAAGAAGTCTATGTATCATAGCCTCCTAGATTTGAAGATCCTTACTACCCACACAAGGTATACAAACTTGATAAAGCTTTGTATGGTCTGCACCAAGCACCAAGGAAGTGGTATGAAACACTATCATCTTTCTTGCTCAAGCATGGATACAAAAGGGGAACTATTGATCAGGCTCTCTTTCTCAAACAAGAACATCAAGATCTCTTAGTTGTTCAAATTTATGTTGATGACATTATATTTGGATCAACTAATAAGAGATTGTGTGTAAGCTTTAAAGAATTGATAAAATCAGAGTTTCAGATGAGTTCAATGGGAGAATTAACTTTCTTTCTTGGTCTACAAGTTCATTAGAAGACAGAGGGGATTTTCATCAATCAAGAGAAATACATACATTAAATATTGAAGAAGTACAACCTTGCTGATACATCTTCATGCAGAACACTAGCCTCAACAACTGAAAAGATTGTACCTGATCCTACAGGAAAAACTATTGATCAAAGATTATATAGATCAATGAGAGGATCACTTATGTATATAACTGCCAGTAGACCTGACATTATGTTTGTTGTGTGTGTTTATGCTAGGTACCAATCATATCAAAAAGATTCTCATCTGAATGTTGTGAAAAGAATCTCCAGATATCTCAAAGGAAAACCAGGACTTGGTCGTTAGTATCCAAAAGATAGTGATTTCACTCTCTACTCATACTCAGATAGTGACTATGGTGGATGCATCAACAACAGAAAATCCACAACTGGTGGATGTTAATTCTTAGGGCCAAGACTAGTTTCATGGCAGTACAAGAAGCAAACTAATGTATCTGTATCCATGGTTGAGGCTGAGTACATAGCTGCTTCAGCTTGTTGCTCTCAAGTCCTTTGGTTGCAAAACCAATTGCTTGATTATGGTTACAATTTCCTTCAAACTTCAATTTACATTGACAATTCAGTTGCTATATTTATAACTGCTAATCCTGTGCAACATAGTAAAACAAAGCATATTAAAATAAGATACCATTTTTTGAGAGATTGCTCAGAAAAAGGTTTGATCAAGTTACTTAAAGTGGATACAACAATTTAGCTTGCTGATTTATTCACTAAAGCCTTTGATTCAGTTAGATTTAATTTTCTAATTGAGTCTCTGGGTATGATTAACTTAGATTAATCATAATGAAAAAACAAATAAAAGCATGTGTCTGTCCTTGTACATTGTCTTAATAATAAAAATTTAGCATGACATATGTTTGGGAAATGATATATACTATGTCTGTGCTTCTACCTGAATTCTTCAATATTATTCAAATTTGATCTTATTACTTGATATGTAAGTAGGTTCATCTTGAAGTGGAAAATACACTTATTGCATTCCTAACATAATGCAAAGTGATTGTTTGTGGGAAACTTCATTTTAAAGATACAGAAAATGAGTCATATTCTGATGTAACCAAATCACTCATCCAAGCTCTCAAAAGAATCATATGTGATCAACTGTATATTATTTCTAGAGCTTTTTCAACAATGCATTAATGGGATGTCCAATGCATCTCAACATAGAACTTATAACTTAAAGTACATAGTTTGTAAGTGAGAAAAAGTAATGATTTTATTCACAAAGGAAGGACAAACTTTAAATGAATTGAATATGAAGCCCATAACAGTTACACACTAATAAACATGAAAACATGATAAAGAACATGCCTAAATGAGACAATACTCTTGTATGGATTTACATGGACAAACATACTTGCATTCAGAACTAAGATCAGGTATCATTTCAATAAATTAACTCGTCAGGAAGATGCTTAGTACTCATTTCAAACAAACAAACTTTATGATTTACATGGACAAACAAACTTTATGATCCCATCATATGTGTATATATATGCTTGTACATAGTCCTCATTTCAATTTTGTTTAGTTTAATTTCTTTATGTCTGGATAGACATGTGTCTTTCATGATATTCTTCTTAGAAATTTATGATAAATTCATTTATTCATCATTAATAAAAAATTTATGGGGAGTAGAATCATGAAAATAAGTTAACAACAGAATTGTCAAATGAATTATCAATATGAAGGAATTGGAACTTGAGCACTATCTTGGCTTTTGGATACATGAAGTTATTGAATTTTAAACCTTCTTGTGCATAATTGTCATGAATAAAAAGTCAACAAAGTCCAACAACAAAATAAGTTTCAACCGTGCATCTCAAGCATCAGCGAAAGCTATGGTGCATCCCAAGCATCAGCAGAAGCTACAGTGCCTTAAGCATCAGCAGAAGTAATTGTGTGAAATTTAATAAAATTTGTCTATCTGTAGATTGATAAAACGGATGAGACAATGCTCCAAAAAGTATAATCTAACTTCACAGATCGATAACCTATGAAAATTTAAGTTATACTTCATTAGCAAAAGTTTTTAAGTCATCCGTAGATGATCTCCGGAAGAACTAAGAACTACAGATAAGTTAAATTGTATAGAGGGTCCCACATCATTAAATAAATGAAATTAATGTGTCTAAGAGAGTATAAATGATCTTCTTTGACTTCAATATTCATTATTCATTTTTTCAGAACACTTTTTCAGACCTAGAAAAACACACTCAATAAATTTTCCCCCTTTCTCAAACATTCAAAATCACCAAATCAAAACATCAAATAAACACATAATTCTGATCTCAGATCATTGTATTCAAGGTAAAACATGTCATAATGATCAATAATGCAATATTTGATTCTTGGTTATCCTCACAATTGTTCACATTCTCATGACAATAATGTTGATTCTAACATGAAATTCTTTATTCTTATGAACAAATGGCTAATCGATTTGGGAGAGAGCACAATGTGTATGCGTTCTTAAATCCAGATGACCCCGTGTCGGAAGGATGCAGAGACATTATAAGATACTTATGACGATACAGGATCTTCTATGCTTTAACGACAGAGCTTGTGATTCATCAAGATCACATAGTCAAATTCTGGAACTCAGCTCAAATTGAGGAAGATGGAGAATCTGAAATGATTATGGCTAAGATTAAAAATGAAAGACTAAGGATATATGAGCAGACCATTAGAGGGGTACTAGAATAGGGAGAACAAGAAAATGGTCACCCAGATGTCTTTGATCATGAGTACCTTGAGAAGACATTTCTACTGATGGGTTATAATGGCGAGTTTGAAAGAAGAGAGATCAAAAAAGGGAGATTTTGCAAGCCCTATTGGTTTCTGTCTCACACTTACCTAAAGTGTATCTCAAACAGGAAATCAGGGCTGGATAGATTTTCAAGGCACATCTCTTCTGGAATCATAGGAATCTTTGAAGGAAGAACATATAACTACTCTAAGTACATCTTCAACTGTTTATGTGACCAAATAAGAGTGGAAAAGAATGACAAAATTTTCATGTTTCCAAGATTCTTACAATTAATCATCAATGTTGATCTACCTAGTATTTCTAGAGATGGTGATGTGTTTGTTCAAGCACACCTAGGGAGATCTATACTGAACAAGATTAGTGGAAAATATCAAGGAGAAGACATACCAATGTTTGCTCATGTGGTGGATGCTAATGCCAACATTCCACAAGAACTGGTATGGGAGGACTAGTTGGAAATTCACCTGCTAACAATGAGGAAGTCTCACCTTCACCTCATCAATCGTCCATTCACCAATAAGCTCAATCATCCCAACCACAATCACCAGCTAGTCAAAAAACTTAACCAATCTCTCCAATCCACCCTCTATCACCAAATCAACAACAAACACCCCAATTAGAATTAATAGCCAGCAAAGACACTTAGCCAATCTCTCCTATCTCTTTCATAAAATCATTCTCCAATCATAGAAAAGCAATCCATTAAGAGCTTTTACATAGGGGAGATAGTCTTAGCCTCACAAGAAAGTACTATTCAATTGTCTCTAACCAAGATTGAATCCCTTGTCCATTCAAACAATACTGAACCAGTCTCTCCATTCATTGACCATCAACAACAACAACAACCACATCAATAGCAAGTAGAGCAAGCAGTTGAGTCAAGTTCAAGCTCAGCTAGTATAGCACCTGAAGATGTGAATGATGGTGAGATAGCTGCTCAACATCAGAAAGTAGAAGGAGAAGCCAATTATGTGGATGTAATTGCTTACAATGAAAATGATCTTAGTGATAATGATATCCCAGTGAGCATAAGCTATCTAGTTGCTGAATACAACAAGCTTGTTTTCAAGTCTAATTCTAGAAAGCAGAGAATTCAAGAGCTGAAAGGGATAATCAAAGAAAAGGATGATCAGTTGATACAACAAGAATCAAAAGATTAAGAGAAGATGCTCAATGCAATAATAAAGTGATTGATGCTCTACTTCAACAAGAATTTGAGCTAAAAGAATTAGTAAAGTTTGATAGGGATGAAAAAGAGAAGCTAATGCTGAAAATTGATCAAGTAACCAATTCTTTGTCTGCCCAATCAGCTTTGTTGAAAGGGAAAGAAGAAGAGCTTGAGCAGCTAAAATTGAAACTTTGTGTGCTTGAATCAAATGCTGCTCCTTCAACCAATCAAACAAAAAAATATTTTGATACCACAAAGCAAGTTATACAATAGAGAAGAAAAAGGAAGTACTGGGATTTGTGAAGAAGGAAGTGATTGAAATACAAGATTCACCCAAAATGTCAAAATCTGTTGAATCTTCATCCTTAAAGCCTATGTCTCCTACTAAAATAGTATGTGATGATGAATGGAATGAGCTCACAAAGGATGAATCTGTCAAAGATCAGAAAGAAGAAAAGGCTGATGACCTACTGACCACTAAAGACATTCTTGAAGAATGACCAAAATCCTCAATGTTTATGACCCTTATAAATCATGGCTTTCCGTATGACATGGTGGAAAGGATGAGCATGAATGAGAAGAAAGATATGCCGAAAGAGTTTAAGGTGACTAGATTTATGATTCCTAATTGTCATTATGAAGCATTCACAACATTTCAATCCATTCAGAAAATCAAGAAAAATCTAGGCCATTGTGACACAACAAAGCGTAGCAAGTACAATATGGTCTGTTGGCTACAAGGTCACAACTACAAGGCACGTGAGCTTAAGGGAAGAAAAGTTGGCAAACTCAGGAGGATGATGGAGCTTGTAATGGTGGTTGAGCTTCACACAAGGTGAGATTCAGAACTGAAGCTCCAAACCCATCCTATGAGCAACAAAGAAAACTCCCTGTTGATCCCATAACTATTGAATCTAGAGATCAGCACAAAGGGAAAGAAAAACTAACTAGAGAGCCACAAGAAGTTATACCTGGCAAAATGTGGCCTGTGGGTACAACAGTCAGAGAGATTACAGAGCAAAAATCTACACAGATAGAGTTATATGACCACATCATAACTCTCAGTTCTGTGGATGAAAACTGAATTATGGCCTGGAAATATGATCCAGCTGGGAATGTGCAATCATTAAAAGAACATCTGGAAGAATCTAATACTTCCATGATGTAGAAGCATTACTGAGTCTTCCTGAGAAAGATATTAAAGATTTGCAAAGCTTAATCATCTCTAACTATCCAATCCATCCAAGGGGAAGAGACTCTTCTGTGTCTGTGGGTAGGATGAAGACAAAATTCACAGATGATATGCTCAAGGAGGCTAAGAGAGATGATGCTAAGAATAGAAAGTGAATTCAAGGAAAGAAAAAACATATAAGCCTTCTACTCTTGTAGATGATGAATTGTTAAAGAGGGTTGGATATAGCAATAGAAATTCAGCAACTGTAAAAAGCTTTAAGGGAAATCAATATACATCTCCCATAACAGAATGGGGATATGTTGAGAAAACAAAAGAGCTGATACTGCTGAGAAATGCTGAAGGGAAGAAAGTTGATAAGATAAAACTTTTTGACCTAGTGGATGTCGAATTGCTTCACCCAAGCTATACATCATATCTTCATGACAAATTCTTCCCAAATCTAACTGATGAAAAAGCACAGAATGACCTATGTCTATGTGTGCATATGATTCAAGTGATTAACAAATTGCACGCAAAGGCATACAAAAGAAAAAGACATAAAGCTGGACTACTGAAAGGATCTACATTTGAAGAAGTTTTAGAACTGAGGATCTCAAAGGAAGATGAGCTCGAAATTGTGCATAATGAAAGTGTAATGAAAACACTTATTACTGAAGAAGACATTTTGGGCTTAAGTTTTGAGACTCTACAAAGGATATGCAGAATGGAGATCAAGTACAAGTAGGATGATCAAAAGAATGTAGTTTCATTCTTCAACAAGAAGATGGTGTCTAGAATGAAGGAAATTTTAGTTTTGAAGAGTTGATTACAAGTGTCTAAGCCTAAAGGGGAGTATTGTTAGATCTAGGAAGTATAGGACTAGATCATTTTGTATAGGCTTAGAAATTTAATCAATATTTGTAATGAACAATTGTAAATCATAATTATGTAGTATGCATTATATATATATATATATGAGTTAACCTATATGTGTATTAATCTGTGTATGATTGCAGGAACAAACATAATTCTTGGTCAATTACTAAAATTGACTGAGTGTAAGAAACATCTACGGATGAACATTTTTGTTCTTCCATAGATATGTTTCTTACAAAATCAATCATACGAAGATCTTCTGCGGATGAACAACCAACTCTGAAGTCAGAAGTGAAGATTCCTATGGAAGAAAAAAGTACCTTCAGAAGAACAAACATCTACGGAAGACCATATTCCTGCAGAGTCCAAACACTTGTACTTAAAAATACAAGTATTACAAGTCAACAAGTCAACATGACAGATGTGCGAATCCCAAGAGATCCGGTGTTTCTTTAACATAAACACACGTGCCTATAAATATGGATCCTAGGTTTCACATCAAAAAGACGGCTACGACGACAATTGAACACCCGGTCACAAACAACTAAACATCAAATCACACCAACACAAACCCTAACAGCCGTCATATCAACATCAATACATTCAAACCAATTTTATTTCATTCATTTCTTATTCATCTGTAATCATTAATATGTTTTAATGAAATACATTTAAATTAAATATTTTTTATTATTAATTGTGTTCTTCTTATTGTGTTCGTCTTTATCATTAATCATTATTGTTGATATTGAATTTATTAAAGACAATTAAACAAAGTTAATGTTGATTCCACAAACATTGACTTGACTCAAGATTAACACTGATAGTTCCCGATTGTGATCCTTGGATTCACAAGCTCATCAAGTGTACAACTTTGAGTGACAACTCTTGTGAGGAGGAGTCTGTCAAGTTGACTTTTGTTGATGGCTCCTCATGTTCCCTCGCAAGAGATCAATTCCTTGATCTGCCTAGAGGAACATTGGACCAAACTGCAAAACTCTTTGGCCTCAACTTTGATTCTCTAAACGATGAAGAGAAGAAGCCAAGAAGAAAGCTGGTGACTCTACTAGAAACAAAGAAAGGTGACAATGTTCCTAGTCAGCCCCTTGTACTAAGGAAGAAGATTATCTCGTGGAGGTTGAAAGACTCTTCTCACAACTTTGTTGATGAGAGAGAGAATGGAGAAACAAACAGGCTCAATGACTAATCTCAATTATAATTAAGAAAATTTGATATTGTTGAGTTAGCAGAGAAGCCATTCTCCAACCCCTCCAACTCCGAGATAGTTGCTCATATCAAGAATCATCTCAGCAACCTTCATCTAGCTGAGCTAAGTGCAAGGTCCAAGATGGAAGAGGAGATGAAACTAAGAGAGGAGGAGGAAAGGAAAGGATTAGCATCCAAAGGCAAAGCCTTTCTTCAAATGGTTGAAGGTTCCAACCTTTAATCCATAGTGAGATGGGAGTATGACTATAACTCCCATAAACTAACTCTCTTTAGGGGGTGGAACAAAGGGTGCATGTCATTCAGAGTGACAAACTGGATCTCCTATCCACTAGTGACTTGTACAAACTTCTTAGCAAAACTTTAGGGAAGAACAAAGAAACAGATAAACATCTTCCGTCTTTGGTGCCGGAGGTTTTAAGAAGCAGGAAGAAGTGAGGTTTGGTAGCATCAGCCTCGGGGGAGTTTGTTGGATCTAGAAAGTTGGTGCAACCAAAACCAAAGACTTAGACTATTTTGGTGCAACAAATAAAGGACTTCAGAAGCTAAGTATGGAACTTCCAAAGACAAATGGAGTTCTTCCGAAGACAAGTGCAAGATCAACTTCCGAAGGAAAACTCCAACTTTCGAAAAAAAAGTATCTTCTCTTCCAAAGCTTCAACACTTAGAAGAAATGAAGACTACAACTTCATTTCTTAAATCCCATGTAGTTGATCATACTTTATTCCACTATTCACCTTTATCTGTTAGTACAATTGCCAACTTTAGTTGGTGACAAAAGGTAAGTCATGGACACGTCATGACTACCAAATTAGATAAGACATTATCTAAGATACCTTAACTATAGCTTTGTAGTATTTGCTTTCGTTATATGATTCCAACTGATATCAAATTATATCCGGCTGTAGGTGATAGAATATATAGTTTCTTATTGTAACTCATGTAATATGTACGAGTCTTGTAATACTTTGAGTTGAGAAGAAATATATACAAGTACCTTGAAAATTATCTCTTTGTGTTCTTTGCTACTTAATATAGTATCATCAACTCTTAGAAGAGATTCTACTTCATCTAAACTAGTGAGTGTGATTAAGTGAGTTTGAGAGAAAAACTAAATGTTAAGTGACACAAAACCGATCCCGCAAAACTATTCTTATGTTGTAAGATTTTAAGCTCGTTGAACAACATGTCATATGGAAAATAAGTAACATGTGTATTCACTTCTCTATTATCTAGAACATTATATCAATAGGTTTATAGAACAAAGATCGTACATGATTTTCTACACTTGATAAATAGCTATCATCATTGTGTTGATAAACAACATAGGAAGCTCTTGAGATGTTAAGCGCGATATTGATTATCGGTAAAAGCATAGCATCAGAAGTAACTAGCTCGTCATTCAAATTATTGCATAAAACATAGATCAGTTGTAATATTTCTTTCCTTCCCTCTTCCTCACATGTTATGCCTTTCTCTTTCATGAGTAGATTTATGCTTGATAACATATCCCCTCTTTTGTGTTCCTCCTATACATCAAAATATTATCATTATAAGTTCAAATCAAACCATGAATATTAACCAAATATACCATAAAGCATACATCATGTTGTTCTTTTTGATCAATAGTACCTTAGTAGTTCCTAGATCATCCCATAAACGAAGAATGGTTCCAGCCAGAGTGAAAAACTTAGGGTATGGATCAAGAAGATGTTGCATATTTTTTGATGTAACTCTGTTTGATACAAGAAAGAAAAGATGCATCATTGCCATATATGTCCCTGAAGTTGTAACACCGTTCTCTATGTAGTCTTTAAACGTTGGTACTTTGCCTTTTTTCATCCATTTAGCTTCCACCATGTATGCTTTTGCCATATCAATCCACTAGAACATACACACAAAGAATTAAACCATTTCCGGTTATATCTACGTGAAAACAAAGATATGAATAGAATTTACCGTCTTGCGTAGAAACGATTGGACATTCAGCCCCCTTTGTCTCAAAAGTTTTTCACAAATGTCATTGTTTGTATTATATAATGCCTCGTAGCATATTTTCATGTACTCAGGAAGTTGTTGCATCTCATTCAAATCCCATCTATCAAAATAAAATGTAAGCTTGATTCCATTTAACATATAAGTGAGGGAACTAAAGATAATCAAACCTTTGAATTGCTTTGGTAAATAACACAAGATCATCATACGACCCATAAGTGTCATATATATCATCAATAACCAATAGAATTGCGATCAATTTAGCAAGCTCAATCCGGCTATCTGAGAAACTTGGTTCTGGTAGAAGTCCAACAATCCATAGAAAAGACTCAACATGTCGATCACGGACAAAACCTAACTTACTACATAGACCCAAATGTTCCCACCACCTGCACTCAATGTCATTAATAATCAAAGAACAAGTTCTATAATTAAAATCATCCCATTATAAATCAAAAGTCCTTTACCTGGTTACCTCAAGAATCTCGTCACAGAGGAGTGCTTGGAACTTGTTGTAATCATACATTGCAAATTCTAGTAAAATTGGGTTGTGATCATCTTCATTACCATATTCTTCAATATACCTTCTTGCTTCTAACCTCGCCATTCTCATGTGCCTAGGAAGTTTCAAACCCTCAACAACTCTTTTTTTAAGATTTGGGCTTAATTTTGAAATTGCTTTGCTTAGGTATTCTGTAGTAAATTCTTTTGCATGTGACAAAACATCTTCACCACTTGAACCCAAGTATGATGCTTCATATAAACATAATAACCCTTCTATGTCTTCACTAGATGACCTCTTTAATTTTCCATTCTCATCGATGAATACTCGAAAAACATCTGCTTAGTTAAATGTGAATGTAATAAAACTAGTATAGATAAATAATTCATGTTAAATAGAAGCAATGTAGCAATAAAAATGATGCCTGTAGGATTGGTATAAAGGCCATTGTGTCGTCGAAGGCGAAAATTTAAAGCCACGATATATAAATTGTCATCCGGTAAAACATGTGCAAGCTTTTCTAATATTTCCTTAATTTCATCATGGAAATAATGCCCAACTCCAAGTCTTTGAATCGTGTCAATAAGCTCTAATGTCATTGTGGGATCTGAAGTCATCATTAACGCTCTTCTCGTACTTTCTTTGAGTTTGTCAACGTTTTTGTTAACATCCAGTAGTGGTGGAATTACCATACGTTTATGATGATTCACAAGCAGTGAATTTTTGCCTTCAAAAATTCACACAGTGTCAAGTGGTTAATAAGGGAGACACTAAATCTGAGAATCAAGGATTCTGATTGGTGACGAACAAAAATAATGCATGATGAGAGCACTCACAGTGGATTCCTTAAAAGTATGTGATTGCGTTTGGTATATTATATGGAATGGTTTGGGTGGTTGTGAGTGAAGAAGATATAAATTTTATTATGAATTGGTATATTTGAAAAATAACTGTTCAAATCCTTATAATTTTTTTAATATTTTTAAGTGGTTATAAGTGAAGGAGAGAAAAATAAGTAATGATAATGTTATAAAAAGTATTATTTAATTGAAAAGGAGAGAGAAAATGTAGTGATATTTAGTGTAATTATATAGATAAAGATAAAAAAGATACTATGAATGCTCTAAGTCGTAAAATAGTTGTGTAAAAAGTACAAATAACCAATTCTTGCCGAGTCAAAATTGATAGTGTGACATATATATCTTTAATAAATAAATGGAAACACATATACTGCCATTGGGCTCTTACAAATATAGAAAACCGTTATTGTTGTCAATTTATTGGAAAATGGAAACATATATATCTTTAATAATTGTGTAACAAGTACAAATAACCAAAAAGTACTTGAACATTTGTATTGTAGTTATTGTTGGCAATTTATTGGAAACTGTTGTTCATAAAGGATTTGTAAAAAAACACTTTGTCCACGTTCATTTCTAACAACTTTAGGATGAAAAAAGATTTCCAAATAGTGCCACTGAGCTTTTACAATTATAGAAAGCTCATGATCGGTCACACAGTTGGGCACAAACAATATTAGGTGTCAAGCATACCTAATAACACTTCCGACGATGTGTTGTTGGCTCTTGCACGAGGCCTAACCAAAGGAAAGATAGGCATATGTATCGTAGAGCATTTGAAAGGTGATATATTCGTGAAGTATCGTGGATATAGAGATTTATGTGAAAGTAAAGAAATATAAGCTTGTGAACCCATTTCTGTTTGGTCTTCTAAGTTGGAAGTAAGTCTGATGTAGTTTTCTAAAATTAGAAAGATATATAGGGAAATAATATAGCTATTGATAGTGAAGCGTGTGTAAGAAATGTCATAATTTGAAATCGATATTAGGTGCAAGTGAATTACGTCCACACATTAATCGCTTCCTTGAAACTTGTTTCAAATTATTGATATTTTTAGGTACAATTGTCTTTAAAGTGAAAGCGATCTTACTAACAAGCTATACACCTCAAATTAATATGTTTCTTTTCTTGGTTTATAGTAACCAGCAACCAAATGATCCTAATAGCCGACAATCCTTAAAGTCGAATCATTTTTCAAATCATGTTGCATAGTTCTTCTTTGCAAGAAACTAGATTTGCAAGGAATTTCAAGATTAGCATGGTCTTTAGCAAATTAATTAGTTCAAGAAATTAGCAAACTAATTTTTAAGCAAATGAGTTAAACGTAGTGAAATCCTCGCTTAAGATGTGACTGGAATTCTGTGTATGTACAAAATATAAAATGCTATTAGGAGTAGAATCATACTCAATTACATAAAAGTAATATGAGGATAAACAAGTTAATAGTTAAACCAAACTGAACTTAAATATGTATAAAATAAAATAACATCACAATCGACCGATCTCAGTATTAAATAAATATTAAATTAAACATAAATACAAATAATTATGTCGTAATGGTGTATCAGGAATTGTATAAAACATAATTTAGATGCACAAGTGAAAGAAAATTATATTTAAAATTAATAATAAACATTTAAATAAGCAAACTGAAAAACAAAACAAAATATGATTTATAAAAATTAAGGGAAAGATATCGGAAAGTAACATTTTCCATAAAGAGATTATAAAAATTAAAAGATTTAATTCTTATGATTTATACATTAATTATAATTATTCGAAAAATATTACGCACGAAACACTGATAGAAAAATATAATATGAAAAAAATAAAATATATAATTTTAAAAAGATTTAATTACACGATTGGTCCCTGTGGTTTGCCCATATTATAATATTGGTCCCAATTTTGAAAAATTACAAGTTTGATCCCAACTGTTTACCAACTCGTAACACGATTGTTCCGTAACACCAACTTCTGTTAAGTTTTATAGTTAAGTGATTATAAAAAGACTATGTTACGCCTAAACTAAAAAATAATGTTAAAACAGCAAAAACTAACGTCCATCCACCTCAAAGACCAATCGTGTTATAAGTTGGTAAACAGTTAGGATAAAACCTGTAATTTCTTAAAAGTTACGACCAATATTGTATTATGGGCAACCATATAGACCAATTGTGTACTTAACTCTTTTAAGACAGACAAAATGAATAGCTAACAATTTGAAAAAAAAAAGAAATGTTGTGGTTAGTTTCAAAAAAACCTTTGGGCTTTAAAAGTTAAACTATAAAAAACAAAGTATATTTTATTAGTTTTGAGAAAAAGAAAATTATTTGTATTAATATTGACAAACCCTATACTTTCACTAGTCCTATTTTTTTTATTTTTTATATATAGTGATGTGTTAGGTGTTATTGAGACTATTTTCCGACCTGTCTTAAAGGTTAATATATGTATGTATTATATTATTATTATTATAATTATCTAAATATTTATTTATTATATATTTAAATTTTAGAATAAAATAATACTTAAATAATGTAACATCTTGTTTTATGGATAAAAAATAGAATATGTGATACCTATAATGCAAATATTGTGAAACAAATACGTTTTAGGTCAAACAACTAATGGAACCAATGACGTCTAATCAAGCAATTAAATTGTATATAATAATACTAGGTTAGTGACTCGTGTGTTATATGGGTAAACCAATATTTACCCTGTTGTTTTTTTTATTATTATAACACCATTATCAATCATCTACATCATCCTGGATCATCGACGGGACGCAACTGACTAACCCATCATTATTAACCATCATAACTACCATCGACCACTATCAAGATCGCATGATCACCTGACTTCCATTACCATACCACCACTATCAAAACAGTCACTTAACGACCACTACCATAGCCACTATAAACTCCATTGAACATCCATAGTTGTCAGATCAACACCATCCCTCCACCTCTTTCATTTGAACCCATAACCCAAAACTTACTATTGAGAACCTCCACTGTACACCAAATCTAGTGGCTATAAGAAATATTCGATAGGAGACCCAGATTCAGTCCACAAATTCGGTTAAGTATTCAATTTGTGGTGTGGCTGTAAGGCCTCGTTCCTGGAGACCTCACAGTTGGTCATTCACAATATTAAATACATTAAACATTCTAAATTTACAAGCTTAAGCAGTGGAATTATTTTAACAAAAACCATTCATTTCATTAAAACACTGTTGTTGAGCAATACACTATTGTTTAACCGATTACAAAAGAATTGTTTAATTGCATTACAAAACAACAACAATAACAAGTATGAATAGATGTCAGTCTTTCCCTTGCGAGTACCTTCACCCTCGTGCCATCTTCAGCAATGATTACCTGCCAACTGAAAATGTATAAAAGTTAGTGTTGCTGAATGAGTTAGTTTTAAAAGTAATAAAATACTTTCTGTAAGGCATACATATGAAAATACTCTTTCTATGAAAATTCATCTCTTTATACGTGAGCACGCATTAACTATACAATCAGGTAATGCTTCTTCTCTTTATTGTGTGCCTTGTTTATTCTGTATTGTTTTATCTTTATCTTTCACTGTCTATGTGGACCAATGAGCAATACCCTAAACTATGTGCGCGGGGGAAAATGGTGATGGGCCCTCTGGTTCCCTCAAAGAGCTCTAATTACTGTATACAAGGTCAGGCCAATCACCTAGGGTACGCTGCAAAGGTCCGCCAATCTCAATTGACTGGCCCCGTGTGCATCATAGGGTAGCTAACCCGCATCACAGTTGAGCTAACGACAACATGGTCGTGTCCCTCCTATATGTTTGCAAGACTTGTTAACATTTTAATTAAGTTCCACTTTACTTCTTTATTGCTCTTTCGCTTTATTATTATTAGTAATACTTTATGATATGATAATAAACACACCACGTAAAGTCATACACTAATAGTAATAATAGTAATAATATGAAACAATCATAGAACAATTATTACCATGCATGAAACTACTCATTAATAAGCCCTGGTCAAACCTTGGTCAAAACCCTAATAGCACAAACTCCCAAAAATTCCGTAATAAATTCTAAGGGTTTAGGCGCATCAATACTATTTGGTTGCATGAGCCCTGTTTGGGCACTTCATTACTATGCAGGCGCATCAGCCAACACTTAACCGTTTTTTCACTTAGGCGCATGAACTATTCAGGCGTATGAACTATTGGGGCGTATGGTCCATTCGGACGCATGGACACTTAAGTGCATGAACACTTGTGCGCATGAGCACTATTGGGCGCATGGCCCTACACTTAGTCGTCTTCTTACAAATTTCTAGGCGCATGAACCACTGTTCAGGCGCATGAGTTACACTTAACATTTCTAAGGCATTTCCAAGCGCATGAGCCTTATTTAGGCGCATGAACCTTCTACTTAACATGTTTCTAGGATATTTTCGAACCAAACATCATACTAATCATTTCCAAGCTTACTAAGACTATTCTAAACATGAACAACCTATAAGCATCTAAGAATCATCATCAAACATACATAATACATACGGGTACACATACATAAACATTGTAAAATCGTTTGAATACATTTTCAGCCTTAAAGAATTTAAAAACAAGTTAAACCGGAGTCTAGAAACTCACCTAGTGCAACTTTGGGTGTATCTTCCTTCTAATCCGTATGCAAATGAGTTCAAACACCTAAAAACACACGAAAGACACACACACGAACACACACACAAACACATAAGCACATAAGCATATAACCGAGATAAAACCCATCATAAACACTTAAAAACTTCAAATTCTTACATTGAATTCAACCTCTTCTTTTATTCTTCTTCAAGACCGAGAGTGTTTTCTACTCTCTTCCTTTCTCTCTCTAAAATGACCGAAGATTTGGGTGTAGAAAAGGTGACGGGCGGCCATGCCACCTTTATCACCAACTTTTCAATGATTTTATCCTTTTGGACACTTTTAGTCCCTCTACTTGGACTTTATTGCTTTTCTTTCTTTTATTCTTTATTTCTTGTCTAAAAAAAATAATCTGGTCTTACAAGTCAAACGTCCACAATCACCCATATAGCATCATACCCTTTCGGAGTACACGGCAACTTTATGATGAAATCCATGGTGATGTGCTCCCACTTCCATTCTGGTATATCCAAAGGTTGGATCTTCCCATACGGCTTCTGATCCTCGGCCTTCACCTGTAAGCAAGTAAGGCACTTACTCACATACTCCACCATGTCGCGCTTCATACCCGGCCACCAATAATCTTTTTTCATATCTTGATACATTTTCGTGGCACCAGGATG
>BJCM01220935.1:0-23838 GCA_018326385.1 Flaveria bidentis | reverse complement strand
CAAGTTACCTTTGACTTGTCGAAGCCAAAGGTCGTGTCCTTGGTTGCAACCAAGTTCTGTCCGGTCTTTTTGACAAACTTTTTAGCTCGTCGGACAGCACTTGCCAAAGCCCACATTATGTCCATTCGTTCCAACTCCATCTCGTCCACCTGTTCATAATCCTTATCTGCCAGGTGACAATTTCCTATCTTTCCAGCAACTAGTCCATCATAGGAGTGGACTACAGTAGCTAGGAGGTCCATGTATTCTTTGGCCACCTCAACAGTCACATTACCGAAGTTATCGGTTTTCAATTTTGTTGCATTAGCTTCAGGTATGATATACTGGGTGCCAGACGACCCTGACGTTTTAGACCCTGAAGTAGAACTTTGTGCTGGAACTGCTGAGCTTGAGACGAAGGCAGTCTACAGTGGGGCTCCAGCTGTCTTGGCCTAAGGAATCACATTGTAGAGTGCAGGATTCTAGTCATAGTTGGCTTTTTGAGCTCTGTACTTCATCCTAAGCTCCTCTTCTCTCAGTTTCAGACTGAAGTCATTTATATCTAACTTCGAGAGCATCCTATTCTGTCTGAGATTTGAAACAAAAGAAGCCCATTTCTCCGGTAATCCATCAACAAAGTTGGATACCTTATCCTCCATCGACGTAGTTACTCCATGAGTGTGCATCTCACTCATCAAGTGGTAGAATCTGTCGATCACATCGTCCACGCCTTCCTTTCCCATTGAAGAGAAGTTGTCAAACTACTTCTTCGAGGCTTTGGTTCTAATGGACTTAAGTGAGGCATTTCCGTCGTACCTCTTTTCCAACGCATCCCACAGTTTCTTTGCTTGAGTGTATTCCGAATACTGATGGAAGATATCCTTCGGAATAGACTGAGTGAGCAAAGCGTAGACTTTCTACTCACTGTTGTGTTTTACCGTTTGTGCATCAGACATGCCACTTAGTGTATGTTTGACTCCGTCAGCTCCTACTGGCATGTTGTACCCTGACTCTATTGCCTCCCACAAATTTGTATCTACTCCATTTAAGTATATTTTGAAACGTTGCTTCCATTGTGGATAGTCGTCTAATGTGATAAGCTTCAGGGGTTTATTGTGAATTCCCACTTCATTCTCCAACAATAGTAGATTCCGAATACGAGTATCTCTACTTGCTGTGTATGCTGAAAACTGGTCCTCCATTTCACTTAACTTTACTATTTAACAAACTACTGGTGTGTGCGAATGAAGGTATGCGATTGGGCTTATTCGGACGATTGAACTAGATGAATGGTTCAATCATGCGACTGAACAAATGCGGATGAGTCACTCGGCCGAATGAACTAATGCGGTTGAATAGTCCGAATGGGGTTCTCAATCGTACGAATGAGTGTACGAATGAGTCCAATCGTGCGGTTGGAGAATACGAATGAACTAAGTCGTGCGATTGAGCCAATCGTGCGAATGAACCTCATGAAGTTTGATAATTCGTAGGTTAAACCTGTTTTGGCCGTAAAAACTCGAATTTTCACAAACCCTAATTGTCGTATGCTGGAAAAACTAAACTTTATTGTCGGGAAACGTCTAAAACTCCAGATGTCTTGGCTTGAGGAGTTGCATTGTAGAGTGCAAGATTCTGGTCATAGTTGGCTTTTTGAGCTATGTACTTCATCCTAAGATCGTCTTCTCTCAGTTTCAGAATGAAGTCATTTATATCTAACTTCGAGAGCATCCCATTCTGTCTAAGATTTGAAACAAAAGAAGCCCATTTCTCTAGTAATCCATCAGCAAAGTTGGATACCTTATCCTCCATTGACGTAGTTACTCCATGAGTGTGCATCTCACTCATCAAGTGGTAGAATTTGTCGATCACATCGTCCAAGCCTTCCTTTCCCATTGAAGAGAAGTTGTCAAACTCCTTCTTCAAGGCTTTGGCCTTAATGGCCTTGAGTGAGGCATTTCCGTCATACTTCTTTTCCAACGCATCCTACAGTTTCTTTGCTTGAGTGTATTCCAAATACTGATGAAAGATATCCTTCGGAATAGAATGAGTGAGCAAAGCGTAAACTTTCTTCTCAGCGTTGTGTTTTACCTTTTATGCATCAGACATGCCATTTAGTGTAAGTTTGACTCCGTCAGCTCCTACTGGCATGTTGTACCCCGACTCTATTGCCTCCCACAAATTTGTATCTACTCCATTTAAGTAGATTTCAAAACGTTGCTTCCATTGTGGATAGTTGTCTAATGTGATAAGCTTCGGGGGTTCATTGTGAATTCCCACTTCATTCTCCAACAACTGTAGATTCTAAATACGAGTATCTCTACTTGATGTGTATGCTGAAAACTGGTTCTCCATTTCACTTAACTTACTATTTAACAAACTACTGGTGTGTGCGAATGAAGGTATGTGATTGGGCTTATTCGGACTATTGAACTAGATGAATGGTTCAATCGTGCGACTGAACAAATGAGAATGAGTCAGTCGGCCGAACGAACTAATACCATTGAATAGTACGAATAGGGTTCTCAATCGTATGAATGAGTTTACGAATGAGTCCAATCGTGCGGTTGGAGAATGCGAATGAACTCAGTCGTGCGATTGAGCCAATCGTGCGACTGAACCTCCTGAAGTTTGATAATTCGTAGGTTAAACTTGTTTTGGTCGTAAAAACTCGAATTTTCGCAAACCCTAATTACCGTATGCCGGAAAAACAAAACTTTATGGTCGGGAAACATCTAAAACTCCGTTTAACACAAATAGATTGCGTTTTTAGTGAAAAAACACAACTTTTGTATCACAAACGATTGAATCAACACGTAATCAAGAGCCAAAGCTCTGATACCACTTGTTAGGATCTGGTATTTGAACAAAATACCTACTGATTAACATGTAAACCAAACCAAATAGTGCGGAATCCTATTTGATTGGCGATCCAATCAGGGAGAACGCACGTAGACACAATAATGTATTGAATCTTACGTCAAGAATTGATTAGGAATCGATCTACCGCGTTCTATGGACTTGGAGTATGAACTTAGAGGCTTCTGGACGGCTAGGGTACGTCTGGAGTCGAAGTGTATTCAATGCTTGTGTTTTTCCACGAATTAAGTCGTATTTATAGGTTAGGGTTGCTCATTCGGGTGACTGAACCATTAGCATGGTTCAGTCGTGCGATTGAGTCATAAGGTTGGTCCATTCGCCCGACTGAGTGTTCAGTCGTGCGATTGAGCCATTCTTATGTGAAAATCATACGAGTAATCCAGTCTCCTGGTTCAGTCGTGCGACTGATTCATTCGCATGAAGTTGTTCATGCGTATGGTCCATTAGCATGGGCCATTCGTATGATAGCTTCATGTTATTAAGTATAAATGTATTAAATGTCATAATATTATTTATATTAATTCAATCAACCACAAACGTATATAATTAAGTCAATCTGCATTAAAAAACTCATTAATGAAATATTAAACATTACAAATCACAATCAAATATTCTCATTTCATTAAGTACCCAATATTACATAAGTGCAAGACATTCAAGACATATTACATTGAGATCAGGATCTAGGTACATATGTATCAACATGAATCCTATTTGATTGGCGATCCAATCAGTTAGAACGCAATCCCAATCAATCTAGCAATTAAAGAAACGTTAAGAACAAGTAGAAGAAGATCAGATGAGAACTATGAACTTTGAATAGGGTTTCTTGACGCTCTGGATGACTAGGTTATGAGTATGTGTCAAAAGTCTTTTTTTTCCACGAATTAAGTGGTATTTATAGGTTTGTAGTGTTCATTCGTGTGACTGACCCATGACACTGATTCATGCGCACGACTGAAGTTCAATCATGCGACTGAGTCAATCTCATGTCTCATTCGTACGACTGATCCAATCGTCTGGTTTAGTCGTACGACTGGTTTATTAGTATTGTGTATTCATGCGTATGGTCCATAAGTATTGTCCATTTGCATGAATCATCATATAACAACTTCAAACCTATATAATAAGTTTATATATATGAATCAGATATAAGTAAACATCAAAACACAAATAATATATTATTACATTGTTTCATTACACATATGTAAGCCATGACATACTTTTAGATTAAGTACATAAACTAGGGACATATGTATCAACACTTTCTCCAATAACAACAATCAAGTAGAGCCCCATAACTATGATTCTAGACATTAAAGAACAAAAAGAAGCATTTTCAGTCTTCAGCTCGAGCTTACAAGCTTATTTGGGCAACACTCTAACACCTACTAACATTTGTCAATAAGATCTGGAAGAACTTCATCCAGATTGATATCCAGTTGCAAATGACAATGATTGAATACAAAGCCAAGCAGTATCTAAGGAGATAGGAGTTGATAAGTCAAAATTGAGATGTTTCAAATGCAATCTCTATGGTCATTTCTCAAGAGAGTGCAATCAACAATCAACTTTTGGCATGACGCAAAATCTATAACATTAGTCTCATCAATATCAATCTCATCAACCATCATCAATTCAAAGATCCTTTAAACGACCTCAGTTAACAAACTCATCCCCACCAACCATAAGTTCATTAGCAAGGACAAGTAACTCAAAAGAAACTAGGTTGATAATTTTGTAAGATGGAATATGTTACTGGAGCGTGTATGAGAAGGAGGTGTTGGAAGATAATCAAGCTCTAATGGCCAACATGGAGAACAAATCTCGAACTATGGCCAGAGACGTAAGGGATAGATTATATTCATCAATTTGTGTTGAGGAAGTTGAATGATATAAAGTCCATGCTCAACAACTGGCTAACAAAGTGAAAGAAACAATTGTTTTAAATGAATCTCATGTAAGAGAGCATAAACTATATCAAATAAAAATCTAGTCTTTACAAAAAAGATTTAGGAAACTTGTTTTTGAAAATTACAACTTAAAAGCCCAAGTTGAGCATCTGACCATTTTCTTAATAAAATCAATGTCTGATCATGCATCCACTGAAGTGAAAGTTTAGAAGTTTCAATTATCATCTCAGCAATATGAGAAACTGTTAAGTTCTCATATTAAATCAAAGAATAGGTATGGGTTGGGATTCAATGTTGTTGCACCTCCTTTGAATGATAATTACGCACATTTACCTGAGTCAATGACAAAAAGCTTATCAAACCATTTTATGCTAAGCACTAGCTTTGAAACAAAAATTAATCAATTGATAAATGGTAATTATTCTAAGGCGAGTGAAACTGAGTCTTTTGAATCAGAACAACTCAAACAAAATGACTAAGATTTTGAATACGCTGAATGTGATGACTTGGATAATTCTGATGAACATGTTGAAATAAATGTGGATGATTTGGGTATTGGTAAGAATGTTTCATTTGAACCAATCATTCCCAAAGTTCTTGAAGAAACCACACTACCTTATCCTCCTAAGCAAAGAAATATGTTGAAAGCAATCTGCGAGAGGATAGCTCAGCTGAATGAATATCTTCATTAGCTTAACAAGAAACAAAAATATTCAACTGAAGATGGTGTATAGTTCACATCTACAGAAGAAGTCAACATGTCTTCTATGGAAAAAGCAAAGAAAACACCATTTGTAGAACTTCGGAACATACATGCTAATTAATCAACATCCGTAGCAAATCTCCGGAAGAAGATAAATGCCGATCATACAACATCCATAGTAAATCTCTAGAAGAAAAAATCTGTTGAATCCATGGAAGATCATGAAAAGCCAAAAAGAACCACCATTAAGAAAACAAAGCAACAAAAGATTATGAGTCATATGCAAAAGAAGTCATCTACTGCTAAATAAGAACCCTTTAATATTATGTGAGCGAAAAGCAAGGATTCATCAACTGCCAAGTTTGAGAAGGAATTTATAGAACAAAAAAAAGGAAAAAGAAGGTGATTGTTCATGAAAGTGAGGAAGAAGAAAAATATTGTAAATGGTGTGACATTAAAAATCACAACACTGAATATTGTTATTTCAACAACTACTGCTACATTTGCAATATGAACAAACATATGACTTTTAATTGTTACTTCAACAAACAATATGAAATTTGTAACAAAAATAACCATTCCACTTAGAAATGTTATGTTAACAAAAAGAACAAAACAAAGAGCACAAAGACGCATCAATATGAGAAGGCTGAATAAGACTCTTAATCAAGTGATATCTAAAAGATTCAAAGGCAAAGAAGCAATAGCAAAAACAAAAGTTTCCAAAAGTAAAGAAGCAAACATCTGCTAAGGGTAAGTCTTTGAAGAAGAAGGAGAAACCACATACTCAACTCAAAACACCTCAAAAGATGGTGAATTTAAAAGAGAAGACAACTAATGCTCATGACACTTTCTTTGACTATTTTGAAAAGGGTACTCAAATACCATAATCAAAATAAAAGGATGGTGAAACATTCTTTAATCAGGGATCATCATCAAAATCAAAGTAGAATCTAAACAAAGAAACGATGAAAGACGAAGGGGTTAAGAAACAAGAACAAAGTTCCACAAGCTCATGTTCAACATATTCATCCTCACCATAAACAAAACATAATAAATCAATTGAGTCTAAATTTAACACTAAATCCTCAAGACTCATTCATGAGGGAGTAATAACTTTAAAAACTATTGGTAAAGCAAAGATCATTAAGGCTTGGGTTTTCAATTCTAATTGATTTCTTTATGAATGCAAGAACAAACATGGAGGACTGATAACAAGTGATATGTTGACAGTGATTGTTCCAGGCTTATGAAAAGAAACGGTTCTCTACTCCATGATTTCAAATATAAAATGCCTCCTATGTGGCATTTGGTGGGGATATGAAGTGAGGTAAAATTGTTGGTGAAGGAATATTAAGTAATGGTGTGCTTAAATTTAAGAAAGTAAATTATTGTTAAAATTTACAATATAATTTGTTGAGTTTGTCTTAAATTTGTGATCAAAATTATACCACTTTATTTGATAACACTAACTATTAAATTCTTAAGCTAGGTTTTCCCATTCCAGCAGATTGGATCCTTCTTAAAGCATCAAGAAAAATTAACACATATGTTTTGGATATGAATAATAATACACTCACAAGCAATGAAACATGCCTATTGTCTAAGTCATCAGAAGATGAGTCTTAGTTGTGGCATACCAGGCTTGTTTATTCTAACATGAAGAACATGAATAAATTGGTGAAAAATGACCAAGTCATTAGACTACCAAAGAGAGAATTTTACTATTCCAATCATTATTCATCATGTTATAAAGAAAAACAACATAGAGTGTCACATAAATCCCAAACAATAAACATAGATTCAAAACCACTGAAATTACTTCACATGGTTCTTTTTGGTCCAACCAATGTGATGAGCATTGACACAAGGCAATATTATTTGGTGATTGTTGATGATTTCACTAGATTCACATGGTCGTTTTCTTGAAACAAAAGAGCGAAACATCAAAAACATTAATGGAGTTTGTCATTAAGATTGAAAATTAACTTAATCTAAAAGTTAAAATATTTAGGAGTGATAATGGTTCTGAATTTGTTAATAATGTTTTAGATTCCTTTTGCAGGAATAAAGGCATAGCAAGGCAATACACTGTTACCAGGACACCATAACAAAATGGAATTGTTGAAAGAAGAAACATAACTCTCATTGAAGCAACAAGAACAATGCTAGTTGATTCACAATTGCTAATCACCTTTTAGGATAAAGCAGTGAGCATAATATGCAATGTTTAAAACATGACTTTAATTGTCAAAGAACATAACAAAACACCATATGAGCTCTGATTTTAAAGAAAACCTTTAATAGGATATCTTAGAGCCTTTGGGTGTCATGTGTCTATTTCAAACACAAAAGAACAATTAGGTAAGTTTTTTGACAAAACGTATTATGGTTTCTTTGTTAGGTACTCCTCAATATCTAAATCATATAAAATTTATATTTCACAACAAAACATTATGAAAGAAACACCTAATGTATCATTTGATGAATCCTTACTTCTAAAATCTATTAAAGGATTATCATGGTTGTTTGCTATAGATGCATTAACAAACTCATTTAACGCTAGTTATTTGGATACTGCAGGTTCTACGGATATATGTTATCCATATGTTCCTCCAAATATGAATGAAATGTCATTATCTGCTGATCCTCCAAGACCATCACGACACTCTTCCAGTGATCGTAAGTCTTCATATCATTCAGGAAATGCAGAACATGACCAAACTAACAGATCAGTGGCAGCTAACTCTACATCCGCAAATGTTTTTCCTACATCCGGAGAAATGACCACTACATTCCCAGATGTTCCATCTGCACTATAGATATCCCATCTCTAAAGATCCTACAATACATTCGAAGGACACTAGATCAACAACATTACTAGATGTTCCTGTAACTCCTGCGAAAGATCAAAACATATCCGTAGATGTTGCAGCGGAAGTTGTTCACATGCTACTGATGCACAAACTCATGAGGGGGGATATCATTCAACTTCAGAGGATCAAAATGATGAAGATCTTGACTACTTTTTTAACTCTTCATCTTAGATGGATCCCTCTCTATCAATGAATATGACTAAGTTGGAATCACCATTCCAGTTGCATCTATTCCAACAACAAAAAGTCATAAGAATCATCCAATAGAAAATATTATTGGTGATCTTAATGAATGAATCACTAGAAACCAAAGGGGAGCAACCAACATTTGTGTCTTCACTTGTTTTCTTTCACAAGCGGTTCCTCCCAACATAACTACTACTTTGAAGGATAACAACTGGATTGAAGCTTTGCAAGAAGAGCTTCAACTTTGAAGGATAACAGCTGGATTGAAGCTTTGCAAGAAGAGCTTCAACAATTCAGAAAACAAAAGGTCTAGAATCTAGTCGATCTTTTTGAAGGTCTATATCCAATTTGCACAAGGTGGCTTTTCAAAAATAAACTAGATGACAAAGGTATTATTATGAAAAATAAAGCAAAGCTCATAGCATAAAGATATACCCAAGAAGAAGGAATATATTATGATGAAGTTTTTGCACCAATTGCAAGGATTAAAGCCATAACAATATTTCTATCCTATGCTTCATATAAGAAGTTCACAGTTTACCAACTGGATGTAAAATGTGCTTTCTTATATGCGATAATTGATGAAGAGGTCTATGTTGCTGTTAGGACCATTTTCGTATGAAATACAAATGGATTTTGCATGAGACCAGATCAAATAGTGCGCAGTCCTATTTGATTGGCAATCCAATCAGTGAGAACGATAACCTGGTCGATCTAACGATGAAACAAACGTTAAAAATTAATTAGAAATCGATCAGGACGAACTATGAAGTTGGATAGGATGTTTAGGGCAATCTGGACCGCTAGGGTTTGTGAATATTTGATGTCTCCCGTTTTTCCACAAATTATGTGGTATTTATAGGTTTTTAGTTTTTATTCGTATGACTGAATCATTAGAATGGTTCAGTCGTGCAACTGAATCATGCGGTAGATTCATACGCATGACTGAAGGTTTAGTCGTGCAACTGAATCAATCTCATGTCTCAGTCATACGACTTATCTACTCTCCTGGTTTAGTCGTGTGATGGGTCCATAAGTATGATTTATTCGTGTGTTTGGTCCATTAGCATGAATAACCACCAGACTAATTTGAACATATTTCTCAATCATTATTGACTTAGAACTATGTACAACAACCTCAAACCTATATATGATGTTCATACATATGAATTATACAAAATACAATAATCATATGAAATATTTAAAGACAAATAAACATCAAGAAGCATATCATATTTCATTAAGAATTCACATTACATATGTGTAAGAAATGAAAGACTTTTACAATTAAGAACATAAACTAGGTGCATAATGTATCAACAAACTCCCCCTTGGACCTAGTTTATCCTATTTCTAACATTCTTTACATGCTCTTGAAATTTCTTGTACTTCTCTTGTTTAGTGACTCTCGTGTGTAATTCAAATGCGAAGCAGAGCCGTATAACATGTTGGAATTGTAGAGCTTGTACAATATTTGTAACACCCGGATATTTTTTTAAGTCAAAGAAAGAAGAATAAAGTTAAGAAAGAGAAATAAAAGATATTTTACCCAAGTTAAGGGGTAAAAAGTGTAAAAAGTACTAAAGTCTTCAAAAGTTGGTGAATAAAGCAACGTGGTCGCCCATGTTGCATATTCACATCAACTCTTGGATATTTTTAGGAAGAGAGAGTAGCAAGGTAGAAGGTTTTGGATTTTTGAATTAGATGAAGCCGAGAATTTGAATTCAAGGTAAGAATTCATGGTTTATGGTGTTCTTAACTGGTATGTCCTCAGATGTATGCTTATGTGTGTTTGTGTGTGTTCGGGTGTATGTTTTAGTGGGTTTCTAGGTGGTTGAACTTATTTCAAACGATTTTGGAAGAAGTCATACTCAAGAGCCGCAAAGGTGAGTTCTAGAACCCCTCTTTTTACATGTTTTAACTGGTTTTATACCCGTATGTTTGAATGTGTGTATGATGATGTTTTGGTGTGATTTTGGATTGTGTTCATAATTTGATGATGTTATTGTTGTGTTTCTAAGGCTTAGAATGTAAGAGTTAAGCTTAGAATATGAAAGATGAGATTTGGGGACTGAATTTGATGAATAGTGTGCTCTAGGCTTCTCATGCACCCAAACAGTAGTTCACATGCCTAAATTTAGAGAAACTGCTTACGTGTTGGCAAATGCGGATGAAAGTCAATGCGGATGAAGGTCAATGCGGATAAAAATCAATGTGGATGAACATTGACTAAGTAAGGGAAATGCGGATGAACATTGACTAAGTAAGGGAAATGCAGATGAACATTGACTAAGTATGGGAAATGCGGATGAGTATTGGAGGAAATGCAGATGAAGTAAAAGAAATGCGGATGAACTATAACAAATGCGAATGAAGTAAAAGAAATGCGGATGAACTATAACAAATGCGGATGAAGTAAATGAAATGCGGATGAATTAAGACAAATGCGGATGAACACTTATAATATTTCGGACTTTTTGGAGAAAAAGTGTTATTTAGGCTTTGACTTGGGAAGTTCTAGAGGGCTATCTAAGTTGACTTTTTGAGGTCATAGGTGTTACGTTGGGCATGTTATGATGTATGATTGATTCTTATGCATGATGGTATGTATGATGTCTATTGTGTATCTATGATGCCCTGTATGATGATGTTGTATGTTAATGTTCCTTTTTGTATGAGTATTTTCACGTGGCTTTACGTTGAATGTTAATGAATGAAATGAAAGTATTATGTAACCTAAAGTGGAAGATAATGAAAAGAGGAACGAAATGAAGAATGCATGCATTAATGAATGAATGAATGTAAGATAGTCTTGCAAGAAAATATATTGAGGATCACACTCAATGCGGAGTGTTAGCTCAACCGTGTGCGGGTTAGCTACCCCATGAGGATGCACATTAGGGCTTAATCCATGTGATTAAGCAAATGTATGGAGGTTCACACCCAATGAGGGGTTCTCAGCACAAGTGTGTGCGGGTTAAATACCCTATGACGATGCACACATGGGTTCAGTCTTTGTGATTGACCAGACATATGGGGTCCTTTTTGCTTAACCCAAGATGAATTTCTCGGTGCTCTAGAGGGGGGTTAAGCATATGACAGGACCCAGATAAAAACGAGAAGATAATAAATGTACTAATTGAACAATGATGAAGATAATAACTATTATCTATGTGTACACGATGTGTGATCACATTCTAAAGCATGGTATTATTTGAAAGAAAGCAAAAGACAGTTTTAAATGAAAGATAAAGTATGTTTTATTTTAAAACTAGAACTCACTCAGCAACGCTGAGTTTTATGTGTTTCTAGTTGGCAGATAATGTTGTTGAGGATGGCATGGGGTGGCTACCCAGCTCTTTGGATGGCATCCATTATGATAATGCTTTTGTGATGTAATGCAACATGTATGTTGTGACTCGATAACGATATATTGTTTTGAAAAAGATTTTATAGCGAAATAAGATGTCCATTTTAATGTTCCGCTGTGATGTTTTGTGAAGTATAAATGTAAATATATGTTTAATGTGAAATTCCTGACCAGCTATAAGCGTCAAGGGCACGGGGCCTTACAAGTTGGTATCAGAGCTAAAGTTTAAGTGAAACATGTAAATTTTCAAAATAAACCTAAACTTAAACTGAAAATGGGACGGAACGGGAAGGGATGCTAGTCCGAGTAGCTGCGTGCCATTAGGTATTTTCCTAATGTTAATCGGTATTACGTGCGCATGTTATGTGGTTGTGTTGTTTGTAGATTTAGATGTGGATGTAGTGAGGACAGGTAATGCTTGGGGTATGAAGAGTAAAGTAAGTGGCTAATCACAACAGGCCATTATAATTAGGGACTCACTATACTTAACATAAACTAAGTTGTTCCCTTGAACGACCGTGTTGGTATTTGAATCTTTCAGTGTGTGTGTGGATGGCCGGTGGTAGATCTTCAAAAGCTTCACGTGGTGGAGTTGGACGTGGTGCCAAATCGTAAGGGTGGTTCATGAAGAACCTGAGACCCCCCATCTAGAGGGTGGTGATGAGATTGCTCATTTAAGGGCCTCAGTGAAGGAGGCTATTGTCGAAGAGGTGCACTTGGTCATGCAGACAATCTTACCGTTTGTGGTGACCAAAGTTATCAAGGCTGTGATGGAAGAAGAAAGGAAGGAAAGAAGTAGACCTACGGGCGAAAGGACACAGCCCGAGACTGAGACAGGTCTCTCTGATGACGAAGAAGAAGAGGAAGAAGAAGAGCATGCGCCAGAGATGGCACGAGGCTGTAACTATGGGCCATTTCAACGATGCAAGCCCCTTACTTTTGATGGTAACGGCACTGCTGATGCTGCTCACCGGTGGGTGAGAGAAATGCAAGTTGTTCTCAATATCAACGAGTGCCGAGAAGACCAAAAGGTGAAGTTTGCCGCCCACTCATTCGTAGACTCGGCTTTGTGTAGGTGGGACAATATTGTCCAAGATGAGGGTAGTCGGGCTATCGGAAGAATGAGGTGGTTGGAGTTGAAGAGACTAGTGATTGAGGAGTTCTGTCCTCACCATGAGATGGATAAAGTTGAAAGAGAATACCTGCAGTTGGAGGCGGGAACTATGACACAACAGCAATACACCACCAGGTTTAATGAAATGGCACGGCTGGTGCCGGATCATGTGACTCCTCTGTCTTGAAAGATAAAGAGGTATGTTCAGGGTTTGCTGACGGATATCCGTAGGCACATGATTGATGCCTGACCGAGCACGTTTAGGTCGGCAGTTGATTTGGCAGATAGATTGTATGACGAGTGAGAGGTGGTGGTGGCTGAGGGGAACAAAAAGGGTAGTGGTGATCGAAACTGGAATGGGAAGAGATTTGGTAGGGGTGATGCCTCGACGGGTAACAAGAAGGCATGGGTGGATGACCGTTTTGTGGTCACACAAGGTGGAGTATCGAAGATATGTGGCAAATGTGGGAAAGAGCATTCGGGGGAATGCAAGTGCGGATCAAACGTCAGTTTCAAGTGTGGGAAGCCTAGTAATATGGCTAGAGATTGCTGGGGTATGAGGTGTTTCAATTGTGGGGATAGTGGTCATATGAGTAAAGACTGTAAAAAGCCAAGGGCTGAGGGTTCCAGAGCAAAAATGGCTGGGGTGAAGGACTGAGGGCGAGCGCCAGAGCGTTCATGATGACACAGGTGGAGGATAGGACGGACCTTGAAGTTGTGTGAGGAATGTTTCTAGTAAACCAAACTCTAGGTTCAGTTTAATTCGATTATGGTGAAAGTAAAAGTTTCATTTCTGCTGCTTTCTATGCTAAACTGCCAGTTAGTAGTAAGAATATAGATGCGCCCTTTGATGTAGAAACTGCCGTAGGTAAGTCTACAAGAATCTCTGAGGTGATAGAAGAATGTGATGTGGAATTACAAGGTCATAAGTTTCCGGTTAGACCATTCATGATGACCTTAGGTGGTTTCGATGTGGTTCTTGGGATGGATTGGCTAGCGGACTACGAGGCAAACATTGTGTGCTGCAAGAAGATGATTAGTTTGATAGCGCCTGATGGGAGTATGGTGACAGTTTAGGGTGATGAGGTCACTACGATTCCGAAAATGATTTCGATGGCGGTGGCGGGAAAGTGTACGAGGCATGGATGTAGTGCCTACTTAGCTTATGGCGGTGGCGGAAAAGTGTATGGGAGAATGTGTTCGGGGAATTGAAAGCGAGGTTGACTCAAGCTCCTATTCTATCATCACCCGATGGAAGCGAAGATCTGGTGATTTATTCTGATGATTCCTACTCGGGGTTGGGATGTGTGTTAATGCAGAGGGGCAAAGTTATAGCCTATGCATCCTGACAGTTGAAGGTTCCTGAGGTCAACTACCCTACTCATGACTTGGAGGTAGCAGCCATGGTCACGTTAAAGATTTGGATGCACTACCTATACGGTACAAAGTGCACCATATTAACCAACCATTATAGCTTGAAGTACTTCTTCGAGTAGAAAGATTTGAACATGAGGCAGAGAAGATGGTTGGAGCTTATAAAGGATTATGATTGCGAGATCCATTACCATACGGGCAAAGCCAACGTGGTGGCGGATGCTCTTAGCCGGAAAGAGAGACCCGAACCGATTCGGGTAGAAGCGTACCAGTGGATCATGACCTCTGACATGATGAAGCAAGTCAAAGAGTTTCACGATGAGGCATTGAAACAAGATCATCTTAACTCTGAAAGAATGAGAGGTCTGGTTGCGGAATTGGGTGAAAACACACTTTGTGTTAGAACTCGATTTGGACGAATGTGGATTCCTCATTTTGGGGATCTACGCATGAAGGTCATGGATGAAGCTCACAAGACTCGATACTCCAATCATCCTGGTGCCACAAAGATGTATCAAGATATGAAGAAAGATTATTGGTGGTCCGGTATGAAGCGTGATGTGGTGGAGTATGTGAGTAAGTGCCTTACTTGCTTGCAAGTGAAGGCGGAGCATCATAAGCCGTATGGGAAGATCCAACTTTTGGATATACCAGAATGAAAGTGGGAGTACATCACCATGGATTTTATTACAAAGCTACCGCATACCCCGAAAGGGTATGATGCCATATGGGTGATAGTTGACCGTTTGACTAAGAGTGCTCACTTCCTACCGATCCGCGATACATATTCATTCGAGAGGTTGGCGGATCTATTCATCAAGGAAATAATAACTCGTCATGGTGTGTTGGTGTCTATTGTTTCTGATCGTGACACCCGGATTACATCAAAATTTTGGAAGAAATTCTATGATGCTATGGGGACGAGGTTGCATATTAGCACGACTTATCATCCTCAGACAGACGGTCAGTCAGAAAGGACTATTCAGACGCTGCAAGATATGCTTCGTGCATGTGTTATCGATTTAGGAGGAAGTTGGGATGACCACTTATCGTTAGCTGAGTTCTCATATAACAACAAATATCATACCAGCATTGGCATGCCCAGTTATGAGATGCTATACGGTAAGAGATGTCGAACACCCGTGTGTTGGGGTGATATTGGTTTGAAAGAGTTAGGAAGCGTCGAGGTAATCGAGGCTACGACTGAGATGCTTGAAAAGATCAAAAGCTTCATTATTAGGACCATTTACGTACGGAGTACTAAACGATTCTGCGCGTATACCTACTCAAATAGTGCGGAATCCTATTTGATTGGCGATCCAATCAGGGAGAAAACAGTTCGGATCAATCTAACGATTAATGAAACGTTAAGAATGATTAGAAAATGATTAATTGTGATCTATGAACTTGGAACAGGTTTCCTTGAGTCTCTGGATGGCTAGGGTACGATTATGTGCATAGGTATTCGAATTGTTACGTTTTTGCATGAAATTAGTGGTATTTATAGGTTAGGGTCTTTTCAAACGTACGACGAACCATTAGCATGGTTCAGTCATGCGACTAAATCAAGCGGTTGATCCATCCGCACGACTGAAGGTTCAGTCTTGCGATTGAGCCAATCTTATCTCTCAATCATTCGACTGATCTAGTCTCCTAGTTCAGTCATGCGATTGGTCCATTAGCATGAAGTATTCATTCGTATGGTCCATTAGCATGGTCCATTCACATTAGAACTTCACACGATTAAGTTTGAACATGTTACTCAATAATTATTGACTAATGTACAACAACCACAAACCTATATATTTAGTTCACTATAAGTAATCATACAATAAACAATGGAATATTAAACATTATATACATCAACCACACTTTGTATTTCATTCATACCCATTCAATTACATATACGTAAGACATGATAGACATATTACATTAAGCTCCTAAACTAGGTACACATGTATCAACAAACTCCCCCTTGGACCTAGTTTACATTATTGTCTAACATTCTTCATTAGCTTTTTGAATTTCTTTTACTTTTCCTCTCTTGTAACTCTTGCATTTATCTCAAATGCAAAACAGAGTCTTATGACATTTTGAAACGGGAGGGCTTGTACAATATCATGCAAATCATAGAATAGTGGCCACTTGTATAAGGTATATACATCGTCAGCAGGCGAGTTAGTCAACCACATAGGGTCAAATACCCGAATGGTATCCATTTTGCTATCCTTTTGCAAGACTATGACTGCTTCATCTGTTCTCCAATCGTAATACCACCACTTGAAGTGTGGAGTGAAGTCTTGTGGCATTTCCCTTAGAGGGATTTTAGACATTGTACGCGGAGGACTCCACTTCAGCACTACCTTAGGTTTTCTAATAATGGGATCAACTTTAGACCTTTTGTTATACCTCTTAGGTTGTTGAGGCCTGAAGTTACCCACCTGGTGTGGTATTCTTTCCTCAATGCAGCCTCAAACCTGCCTGACATCTTCTTCGGATCAGCATACAACAACTTTTTGCGTGCCAAGTGATTGAGCTCAAAATCCGGGAGAATCTTTAGATCGTGTGGAATATAAAGTACTTTATGCCATTTTCTTTCTTCACTGCATACACATTCAGATCCTTAAAATAAGCCTATGCAATGATCTTGCCTAACACCTTTAAGTGTTTATTGACTTTGTATGCTTTGGTGTAGACATTTGGCTTTTGTGCAGTATGCATGGCTTGGATCTCAGCAAAACATGCAACCCATTCAGCTTTCTTAAGATTAACATCAGCATCTAAGGCTTAGGATTGACCCTCTTCCTTCTCATACTCTTTCTCCATCTGATCCAGCTTGTCAAATGTATAACTGCCGAGAGTATCACCCATGTTAGGAATTAGATTTCCTTCTCGGTCAGTATACTTTTGATAGTGGTCAACAGTGGCATCCTCCATCTTAATTTCATCTATGTCGTTGAGCTCATCGTCACTAGTAACCTTAAAAGTAAGAGCATCCTTGATGATCTCATCCGGGTTTAGCCTAAGCATCTCAGCAAGTTGCTCGTTAGTCAGGTCATGAATGAATTCTCCTTCTTCGGGAGTATGGCTCACTGACCATATGACAATCCCTTGCAAATCAATAATCATCGTGAGTTGAGACTTGATTAGATGAAGGGGAGCAACATCGTATTTATCTTGCTGAGATGTTTGATCTGCTTTATTTAAACATGTAATGCATCAATCATTAGTCAATAATCAAGAGATTTAAACATTAAAAATATATAAACTTAAGTACAAAATTTTAATACATGATTCAAGTTCAAAGTTTTCAAAATAAATAAACTTCTAAGCATGTTGCACCCTGAACGGATCATACATGCCAACTTAATGGGTGAATTGATGATTGCTCAGCTGGAATCCCACAAGTCCAAAAAGAAATGCGAATGAAGATCTGTAAGAAAAATAACAAGTGTTATCTTCCGCATTAGTTAATGCGGAAGACATATTTCTGATGCGGACAAGTGATTACTCATCCGTATTGACTAATGCAGAACACATAATACTAATGCTGAAGAACAAGTTACTCTTCCGCATTGACTAATGCGAAAGAACAAAAGAATATGCGGACAAGACTTTGATCATCAGCATTGACAAATGCGGATGACCGCCCAAATGCGCATAAGTATTTGCTCATCCGCATTAACCAATGTGGATGACCAACTTACTAATGCGGATGATAAAGTGGAAATGCTGATCAATATTATCTCATCCGCATTTGTCAATGTGGATGAACCAGCAGAGATGCGGATGAAGACTTAGACTAGTTTCTGATGTAATAGGTTAGGGGTAATTTAGTCATTTTGTAAAGGCATCATGTCTGCCTATAAATAGAATAGTTTACCTTATACTAAGGTGATGGCTGAAAGATACAGAATTTTTGTTGTAATTGATTCTCTGTAAATCAACTTCGATATATACAATTAAAAAAGCATTTATGAGTATTATATTGCATTGAATGTTCTTTGATTGTTTGTTTCCGCCACTCAATCATTAACTTGATTATCATATTTGATTCTCAGTAAGAATATCAATCTTACTCAACCAAGTCAATTGGTATCAGAGCCTTGGCTCTCGGTTCTATTTCAGATCTGCGCATAGACTGAATAGAACTCGATTGATCTGATAAACAAGTTGCTAGTAGTTAATTTCATCATCTATACTCAGTAAACAGTAAGAATACCCAGAAGCAAGAAAGAACTTCTGTCAACAAGCAAGAAAAAACTATTACAGACCATCTTCTGAACAAAGATAGAACTGTTGTCACCAGTTGAACTTATTAATCACAATTAATCTTAAAATCAACTAAATATATACTTACACAAGTTAAAATGGATTCTAACAGTTATTATGAACTTGGTCATACACCTAAACCTCCTATGCTTAAACACAAATCTGAGTTTAAACAGTGGAGAATAAGGTTTAGAAATTATATCACAGGTGTTGATATTGATTTCTGGATTTCAATATGCAAGGGTCCACACATCCCTGTTACTCTATCAACAACTCAAGCTGCACTTTACAAGACTTTAGAATGCCCATTGAAGACTTAACTTTAGATGCAGATGACTTTAAGAAAATCAAGATTGACCCTCAAAGCATACTCAATTTTGACTCAAGCACTCAAGATGGATGTGCTGAAAAGGCTGGAAAAGTATGGAACTGCTAAGGCTGTTTGGGATGCACTGAAAATCATATGTGAAGGAAGTAGTGAGGTGGCTGAGATCAACAAAGACAAGCTGGTCAATCAGTGTGAAACATTTCACCACACCAAGGGAGAATCAATATCTAAACAACTACACAGATTTGTACAGTTGGTAAATGACTTGGAAATTATGGGAGTCACTTACAAGATCAAAGAACTGAACAAGAAAATGCTTCACAGTCTCCCTTAAAGCTGGAAACAAAATGTAACCATGCTGAAAAACACTCTTGACATGGAAAGCACCTCCTTAGGCATTATGATAGCCAAAATTGAAGCTTTGGAACTTGATGAAAGAGTAGAAATCTTGTTGGACCAAGAGTGATTAAGGCTTACAAATTTCCATCAGAATCTCATTCTGTGGAAAATGCCTTCATCACTAAGGAAGATGACTTCATCTCATCAAGAGATCAAATGAACAAGACTGGGTTCATTGCAACTCCACTAATTAATCATCCATCAACCTCATCACAACCACCTAAAGTCCCTACTGCTCCTCACACATCTCCTGAAGACTCAAGTTCAGAAGAACAAAAGGCAACTTAAAATGCCTTTGTTGCAAGCTTTGAAGCCTACTTGGGTGGAAGACTCACTTCTGCTCATCTAATTTAGGAAGATTTGGAAGAAATGGATCCTGATGATGTTGAGGAAATGGATCTATAGTGGCAAATGGCAATGATTGCCATGAGAGCAAAGAAATTATTTAGGAAAGGAAGAAAGTTAAGCCTCAATGAGAACACAAAACTTGGATATGATAAATCCAAGGTGAAATACTTTAACTGTGGTATGGCTAGTCATTTCTCGAGAGAGTGCAATGCTCCCAAGAGAAAAATTATCAAAGGAACTCTCCAAGCCAATCATCATCAGAGCCAAACTCAAGCTATCACACAAACAACCAATAACAACAGTATCATCATTCTCATCATCAACAAACTTACCAGAATCAACCACAGCTAACAAACCAAGCACATTCAAGCAGTCAGCCTTCTGCTAGTGCCCTTGTGATCAAGCAAGATAGAGTATGTGACTGGAGTGTGTATGTTGAGGAAGTCAAGCCTCAATTCCAAAACCATGCTCTTATGGCTCATATCAACGATGGACCATCTCCAATGCATACTGAGGTAAAAACTAATCTCTGTAGTGAATAATGCATTAATAAATTACAAGGATATAAGGAACATAATCATAAATTGGCTGACAAAATCAAAGAAGAAAAAGTAAAGTCAGAAATGATGAAGAGAGAAATAAAAGTCTTTGAAATCAAAATCAAATCTCTCATTTCTAACATAGAAAAACTGCATGGTGAGAAATACACTCTTGCAGCTGAGAATGAGCTACTTACTGAAAAGTTAGCTCAATCTAAAGCTCAACAATCTATGACTGAAGTGAAACTTTAAAAGTTTCAAATGTCTTCAGTCAAGCTGCAAGAGATGTTGGATTCCCAAAAGGATCCAAAGGACACGTCTGGGATTGGGTATAATGCATGTCCTCCGCCATACAATGACAACTACACTGTCAAGCCTGAGTCTGTCTCAATCACTGAATCAATTGAAGCTAAAACTATGGAACCTAAATCTGTAGTAAAACAAGTGATCAATCCTCAAAACAAACCTGATGTTTATATTGAAACAAATGAGGATAAAATCAAGTTGGGTCACCCAATTAAAATAAAAGAGTGCTAAAACAAAACAGTGAGTGTCATAAAACCATCAAGCCCAGTTAAAGTAATTGTCCCCTTCATAAAGTTCATGCCCTCAGTGCTACAAGGTAAAAAGAAATACATCAAGTTAGTCAAACCTACGGCTAAAAGCAGTTCTGATAATGAGATCATATCTCAAAACAATTCAAGCAAATAAGAAAAAGTTTCACTACAAAAGAAACAAACTCGCTTACTGAATTCAACTTCTAAACCAGTGTCAGACCCTCAGTCTTCAAGATTAAGACAGGGAGTAGGGTTTGATATATGTAACAAGGAACTTGTTGAACAGTTTGAAAAAGAGGTAAAAATTGGGTTGAAGAAAAAGAAACAGCCCAGAAAATCAAACAAAGGTAGTGTTGTGAAACAAACTACCAAAAGGGCTGATTCTGATTCTTCCCACGAAGAAAAGAAGGTGACTCATCAAAATAAAATATCAATTGAGTCACACAAAAAAAATCTGATTCTAGAAACAAACAAATGTATTGTGACATATGTGACATGTTCAATCACAATACAGATGAATGCTTTTTAAATCAATATTTTTCTATCTGTGACATGAATAATCATTCAACCAAAGAATGCTATTTCAACAAGTATTGTTTAGTCTGTGATATGAACAATCACAATACATCTGATTGTTACTACAATCAAAAGGGTTTGAGAATTCCCCAACGTAAGCCCATCTCAAAAACATCCAACAACACACCATCTGTTAGACCTCATCTTCTTAATGAACAATCTAGGACTCCTAGATCAATAAATGACAGGAACATCTTGAAGAAAGTGTGGAATGGTCAGAGAAAACACCCTATTATGAAACTCAAACCTAGCCTTCCAAAACAAAAACCAACCTTTGATATTGAAAAACGTAATAAATTTCTACATAGGAGCAGAGACCAACGTTTTCATTATTCATCTGAATCTTCAGTGGATGTTGATGAGATGACTTACCCAAGACACTACGAAACTTCTCCCAGAAAAACTCCAACTAAACCAAAATTCAGAGGAAAATACCAAGAAGTCACTATCATGGATAGGAACGGGAAAACCAAGACCATCATGGCTTGGGTTCCTAATTCTAATTAGTTTCTTTTGCTTGCAGGTTCATTCACACAGGTCTAATAGTCTTTGGTACATAGACAGTGGATGCTCCCGACACATGACTGGAGATCGTTCCCTCCTTCAGGACTTCAAGCACATACAAGGAACAATTGTGGCGTTTGGTGGAGATTCAGAGGGTGGCAGAATTACAGGAGAAAGATCTATGAAAAATGGGATGCTGAGCTTTGACAGAGTGAATTACTGTGAACAATTGAATTTTAATCTGCTAAGCTTGTCTCAGATCATCGACAAGAAATATTCTACTCACTTTGCAGACACTCATTGCTACATTCTGAAACCCGGATTTCAGATCTCTGAAGAATGGGTTATCTTAAAGACACCGAGGAAAAATAACACCTATGTCTTAAACCTGTGTTCTGCATCACCTAAAGAAGAAATATGTCTATTTTCTAAAGCATCATTTGATGAGTCACAGCTTTGGCATAGACGTTTGAGGCACATAAACTTTAAAAACATGAATAAGTTCGTCAAAGGAAACCATGTCATTGGTCTTCCTCAAAAAGAATTTAATTTTATTGATTAATGTTTAGCGTGTCTCAAAGGAAAACAACACAAGTCGTCTCATAAAAGCAAGCTTGTGTACACTAACAATACTCCATTGAAGTTACTTCACATGGATCTGTTTGGACCAACTCATGTAATGAGTATTGGGAAGAAACAATATTGCTTAGTGATCATTGATGACTTTTCACGATTCACATGGGTGTTCTTCCTACTTCATAAAAATGAGGCATCCCAAATCATATAAGACTTTATCAATAAAATTGAAAATCAACTTTACCTTAAGGTCAAAATAATAAGAAGTGATAATGGAACTGAGTTCGAAAATGAAAATATGAGTTCCTTTTGTACAACCAAAAGCATTGCTCATCAATTCAGTGCTGCTAGAACTCCTCAACAAAATGGGATAGCTGAAAGGCGAAATAGAATACTGATTGAAGCAGCAAGAACAATGTTAGCCGATGCTAAACTGCAAATTACCTACTCGGCAGAAGCAGTTAACACATCGTGCTTTGTACAAAATCGAACTCTGATTATTAAAGAAAGTAACATGACACCTTATGAACTGCTCTTTCATAGGAAACCATTCATTGGCTTTCTGAAATCATTTAGTAGTCCTGTCTCAATATTAAACACCCGAGACTATTTGGGTAAATTTTTATCCAAGTCTGATGAAGGATTCTTTGTAGGTTATTCTTCTGTTTCAAAGGCTTATAGAGTGTTTAATCCTCGATTAAACATTATTGATGAATCTACAAATGTTCAATTCAAGGAACATTCGTTTCTCGAATCTACAAATGGTCCCGACTGGTTGTTTGATATTGACACATTTACAAAGTCATTTGATCAATTTCACTTGTTTGATGAAGGAAATCTACATTCAAATGATACTTCATTGGTTGTAGAAAGAAGAAATGATTTTCCCTTGATTCCTCCTACAATTGATGAACACATGAATGAAGATGTTCCTCTTCAAGCTGATCCCATCAGACAACCATCACAAGACCTTAGTGTTTCTATTGAAGGAGGTCCAAGCCTAGTTCCATCCAACTCAGATCATCTGTCAACTGAGATCCGAAATCAAAAACAGGCATCTCCTCCAGTTGAAACACAAAAGACATCAAATGATGCATGCAATCATAGTGCTGCTGGAGTAGAAGCAGTAACTGAAATGTAATCTAACAATCTTCATAATTCAACATCAGCACCAGATGAATGTGCCTCTGACCAAAATGAACTGAATGTCTCCAACCTTGATGTAACCATTGCTGGTGACTCAATTCCAACCACCAGAATACACAAGGATCATCCAGTTGAAACCATTATTAGTGAACTTAATGAGAGGGTGACTAGAAGCAAGTCAAGTATTGCAAACATCTG